>VZSF01010398.1:657555-736103 GCA_013398295.1 Chionis minor | reverse complement strand
CAAGATCAAAGAACCCAATCCATCCAGCCATCCCTGGAGGTATTTAAAAGATGGGTAGAAGTGGTGTTGAGGGACTTGGGTTAGTGGTGGGTTTGGCAGTGTTAGGTTGGTGGTTGGACTTGACGATCTTATAGGTACTCTCCAACCTACACAATCCTCTGATTCTATGATTCTAAGTGCTTAGCTAGTGTCCATCTACACCAGTTCAAACAGAAAAGAAACATTTACGGTATCTGGGAAGGGAGGAATAAGTGAGCTTTTGGAATATTACACTAAAATCCATTTTTTCCCATCTTCCTTGGTAAAAAACTTGTAATTTATACAAAACTTTTTAATATTTTGTAATTTTATTATGATTGTCTGTATTATAAATCTCAAAGGGGACTCATAAGGGCTTGGCTGTATTTGAGCTGGATTCATACCAATACAGAAGGTGAGCTAGCACCTTTTCTTGTCTGTTTCTAATATCTGAACATATGAAATACACTGTTGTATTTTAGCACATAGCAGTGTTATCTTGATATAACACAGACTTTGATTGTGGTGACCTGCTTACGCATTACCCATGAGCAATGAGTTTGCTACTCAGTGTGGTTATACTTTTGTCAGAAAAAACAATTGCAGATGCACTTAGACTAACTCCACAAAGTTACAGGGAAGTTCTTTTCTGATGTATATTGGATCAGTAACCAAAATCTTTCACTACTGGCTGAATGCAGAGTACTCTGTTGCACAGATATTGTCAATTAAATATATACATTAGGTAGTTTTCTCCTGAAATATGGTACTGGTTCCTGCTATATAGTCCTCTGTTAAGGCTTCTGTGAGACTGTCCGTTTAATGGATTTGTGTACTTAAAGTCTGTTTCCTTTAGACTAAAGCAAATGTTATAACAAGCAATGCCAGACTGATGGTGTGCTCTGGTCTGGAACTGGTTTTCCCACAATTACAAGTTATCAATTTGCTGCATCTGTGGACATGAGTTGAGACACAGTAACAGTCCACATGGATTCTCTAGGCACATCTCAATTGCAAAATAAGGCAGTTCGAGTTCAGTTACAGCAAACCTGTTTTGTCTCGTAACTGGGGGGAGCTAGAAGCCAGCATCCTGATTACGATGTGCTGTCTGGAGGTGGGAACTTAAGACTCAATAGTTTGTTGGTTTGCAAAAGTGTGAGCAGATTCTGTGGTTCTGTGGCTCCTCAAATACGGCTCGCTGAGAACTGATGCAATAGCATAAAGGAAGGCAATGTCTGACTGATACTGGTCTAACGTACTTCTGGTTGAAGAACCAGGGGGTGGTGTGAAATCATCAAGCAATTAACCATGCATAGCTATTGATTTTCTCTTTTTGATTTTCCATTTTCTTTTTCCCCTCTGGTTCAATAGCTTCTCTGAACCTGCCTCAGGACAGTGTGACTTCTTGGTGAAGGGAACATGCCAAACCAAAAGGAAACATGAAGTACTATGGAGATCAGTGCAGAACTCCCCAGGCTTTTATTAACTGAGTAAATGACTTGCATCCCAGCAGCCAAAAGGTAAAATCTCAAGTCAAAGATGAAGGAAAGGAAAGGGAAAGGGAAAGGGAAAGGGAAAGGGAAAGGGAAAGGGAAAGGGAAAGGGAAAGGGAAAGGCAGAGGCAGAGGCAAAGGCAAAGGCAAAGGTAAGGCAAAGCAAGGCAAGGCAAGGCAAGGCAAGGCAAGGCAAGGCAAGGGCTACATGTAGAAATGAATAATTGAAATTTTGCAACATGCAGATGAAAAGCTGGATTCTAGATTAATTCCAATGCCTGCAAGTTTGGAAAGCAGCTTAATACAGATAACAGCAAAATAAAAATATGCGTCAATAATGTATCTTTCAGAAGAGAAGATGTTGAAAGCTGCATACTGAAAAGTGAAGAGACTTGGGAGTTTAATTGAAGGTTAAAAAAAAGTAAAAAAATAAAAAGCCACCCTGTGTTCAGGTGCATTTCAGGATACTGTAAGTATTTTAAACAGTCTTGTAAGAGAAATGTGGTATAAATTGAAGAAGATAGTGTTATTGCTAGAAGGCTTGAGGAAAGAAGACCTTGCTCACAGCAGAGTGCGCAGTATTGGTGAGTAAAATTGAGAAAACCTGTAATCACTGTTGAAGGGAAAGCAGTGCTGAGCAATCAAAGATTAGTCCTGATTTCCAAGATTCAACCACAATAAAAGAGTAAGAGAAGTCAGACTTATTTCTCCCTGCTAAAGATAAGAAAGATCTCCATGGGGACCTACACGTTTCTGATGGAATCACCGAAGAAGCCTGAGAAAATGTGATCCAATTATATTATTTAAATAACCTGCAAGTGGGAACGTTTGGCCAGTTGTGTGGAGGAAGGGACTTTCAAGTGAAAGCTTTGGATTTCAGAATTAAATTGACAAAATCAGAGAATTAGTTTTTGACAGGATGAGTCAGGGAGAGAAAGAGACCCATGAAGCTCAGGAGTAAAAATGAACAAGCCTTTCTCAATCTAATAAGTTCTTCCTTATTGTTCATAAAACTAAGACAATAGTGACCAGAAGGTGACTCCCTGGAAGCACAAGCTGAGGGTGCTTCCTTCTACCTCCCTATTCATATCTGATCTGCAGAAATTCTGTTTCTTAAAACTGATTATTTTTTTTTCCCCCTGACTGTAGGATTCTGGGAGTTGAGAACAACTCCATAGGGGACAATGGCTGAATATTTGTACTGCAATAGTTCATAAATGCTTGAATCTGGTATTGGTCTCCATCATCCGAGGCTGTGCATGGAGCAATGAAAGGATTTTTCCCTTTCCTAAGGGTTTTATGAGCCACAAAATCAGAAGTTTCTTCTCAAGAGGAGTTTGTTCCTATATCCCAAATGATTCCAGTCAAGGACTTGGCTGAACTTCTCATATGTTTGGAGCATTATATAGTGCTTCTAAGATACCACAAAAACGTAATAAAAATACAGTAAAAAGGCTGCTAAATACAAAGATGTCATGTCTGTCACTGGATCTGTGAATCATTAAAAGCTGGGAGCTTATAAAAACAGAATACTGCTCCTATATTCTCTTCTTATGCTCTGTGACAGAGACCAGGTTGTTATTGGAAACACAAGATGACCCTTTGCTCTGAATTAATACGGATGCTCTTGTGCTGTGCATGTTGTATACAAAGAAACTTCCTGATCATTTTGAGCTCTCCAAGGTGGTGTAGGTTCTTCATTTTTCTATAGTCCTTATCGTGTCCTAAATCACCAGCTGGTGCTAAGTATAATGACACTTTTATCATTTTCTGGTTTGCACGGATAAAGAAACAGCTATGCTCTAAGAGGTCTTTTTGTAAGCTGCTTTAACATAAAGTGTATGAGTTTTGTAAACACTTCAGGGGAAATAAATATTCAAAAGGAAATTTGGTACAGGCTTCTGTGTGGTTCTGCAGAAGTCGATGATAACTTATCTGCTTTAAGCTGATGTCGGTTGCATATATGCTGGTTTTGGTGCAAAGGGAAAAGGTATTCTGATAAGGAAGGAATGATGGGGAGGATCCAACATGTGAACAGGTTAAATTTCGTTAAGCTAGTTTTAACTTAGGAGGCTAGTTAATGGAGAAAAGCTGATCCCTAATGGTATTCTGGTCTGTGATCTGCCCTGTGGAAAAACATATTTAACTTTATGGGTGACTGAGGGAGAGTAAGGATTTATGTTCCTAGGTTAACATCGGCTTACAGCTATCTTGCCCCCCGCCTCCCATAGCATCTTCTTTGGCATATGTGTAGTGCTCAGCCTGCTACTGGTGGGCCTTTCAGGACCATGCTAAACTTCTCTTGGAGAATGGCTAGGAAAGCATTAGTGTGGGGGATTACCACCAGTCTGCTGTGAGGTCTCATCCAGAACTGAAACCCAGTCAAAAAGTTGAAAGGCCAAAGTTGAGATGGAAACTTCTGATTCGGACCTGCCACTGTTCCTGGTGCCAATCTCCATTTCAGCTCAGGTTTGTTTGAAACCCATCATCATGCACTTTGAATGTGACCTGAATACAGACTTTTATCACTTGAGAAATTACACTTTTTAAATGTATTGTCATGAGTTTTGCACTATTTGTTATTTCATGCGATAAGTTTCCCCTTCAGTAGTCTTTACTAGTAACTTTAAAGCAGTAGACTCTAGTAAATATTTACGATCCAAAGTATTAAAATTGGTTTTCAGTTAGGAGGGTGTTCTTTTTTGAAAATGTTGTTTTGACCACACATAGAGATAATGAATAAACAAACCACAATCCAAACATGAAACTTCTTAAAATTTTGTGCTACATTTCATACTGTATCCAAATTCCCCATCTACCTAAATGCTACCTGAAAATCAGGGCATGCTTTATCATCAAAATTTAGAGACATCAACATTTTATTTTTCACATAATTTTTCAGATCTGTGTGCAAGTAATCTCATTGTTAAGTACTCCTGGTGACCATCTGCCCAAGGATACAGCATCCCTTTTTTTCTTTTTTTTCTTTTTTTCTTTCTTTTTCTCTCTTTTTGTTCCCTTCCTCCCCCCTTCTTTTTATTTTGTGTGGACATCTATAGCTCAGTATGAGTGCAGAGGGAGAGGAGAATGGAAATGTAATCTGGAAGGAGCTGTGAGGGCACGAAGAGCCCAGTGAGAAGTGACTGGTATCATCTGTTGTTGTTGTTCCAAGCAGCCATAGCATAAGTGACTTGTGTTTCTTTTGAAAAAGTTCCTTCTATCCCATCTGTTGGCCATATGGGTGAAAAAACATGGTTTTCAGTATGCCCGCACCTACTCACTGGCCAACAATCTGTCCTGGCCTAAACACTGCTGCTTACTGTGCCATAGCAAATTGTTCTTCCTAAGAACAACCAAGGGAATCTCTGCCTGAGAGGTGGGCTTTAGGAAAAATCTGAGTAAAATGAACATATGCATCAATCTATTTTGAGCTGGTGGGATTCTTTAGCTTGCCTCGCTGCTCTTTCAGGGGATAGAGAGAAGAATTGTGCTCAATTTTCAGCCAATTGGATCAACTGAGATAGTTTTCTGAAAAGCATCTATGCAAAGACTTACGATAAAGTAGGCTGGCTACATTCCAAGTTAAAAGAAACCCAAAATGGGTCGTGCCTTAGAATCCATCTCAGATTTTATATTGGATCTATATACATTGTTTGAGTGTACCAAAGAAGTTCCTTTCAGGTGGGAATTTACCTTGTGTTTATATTTGGAATCTTTTGATATGCACTGGAGGGCAGTGCTGGTGACCTCAGGATGGTTTTCTTCCTGGTTGAGCCAAAGTTGAAGCCTGTGCTTGAGCACTGTCAGAAGCACCCTGCGTGCCAGGTGGTCCATGCCCTCTATCGTTTAGCTCTCTACATATGCACACTACACACCTGGGAAAAGCAACTGGTAGAAACCTCACTGCAATAAGCACAATGCAGACATCTGAGAGAGCTGGGGTTGTTCAGCCTGGAGAAGAGGAGGCTCCAGGGATACCTTACAGCAGACTTCTAGTATCTGAAAGGAGCCTACAAGAAACCTGCAGAGGGACTTTTAGAAGGGCATCTAGTGATAAGATGAGGGGTAATGGCTTCAAACTGAAAGAGGGTAGATTTAGGTTAGATCTCAGGAAGAAATTTTTCACTATGAGGGTAGTGAGGGACTGGAACAGGTTGCCCAGGGAAGCTGTGGGTGCCCCATCCCTGGAAGNGTACCAAAGAAGTTCCTTTCAGGTGGGAATTTACCTTGTGTTTATATTTGGAATCTTTTGATATGCACTGGAGGGCAGTGCTGGTGACCTCAGGATGGTTTTCTTCCTGGTTGAGCCAAAGTTGAAGCCTGTGCTTGAGCACTGTCAGAAGCACCCTGCGTGCCAGGTGGTCCATGCCCTCTATCGTTTAGCTCTCTACATATGCACACTACACACCTGGGAAAAGCAACTGGTAGAAACCTCACTGCAATAAGCACAATGCAGACATCTGAGAGAGCTGGGGTTGTTCAGCCTGGAGAAGAGGAGGCTCCAGGGATACCTTACAGCAGACTTCTAGTATCTGAAAGGAGCCTACAAGAAACCTGCAGAGGGACTTTTAGAAGGGCATCTAGTGATAAGATGAGGGGTAATGGCTTCAAACTGAAAGAGGGTAGATTTAGGTTAGATCTCAGGAAGAAATTTTTCACTATGAGGGTAGTGAGGGACTGGAACAGGTTGCCCAGGGAAGCTGTGGGTGCCCCATCCCTGGAAGTGTTCAAGACCAGGCTGGACGAGACTTTGAGCAACCTGGACTACTGGGAGGTGTCCCTCCCCAGGGCAGGGGAGTTGGAACTAGGTGATCTTTAAGGTCCCTTCCAACCTAAACAATTCCATGATTCTATGATCTGATCCAGAATCATAACGTATTTCAGCATATTAAACTCTGCTCCTTCCCTCTTTCCATTTCACCAGGCAGAAGACATACTGACTGAGACCAGAGCTTTCTGGATACGGTCTGTGGCAATTCACATGGTGCAGAGACAACCACCAAAATCCCTAACTGTGCACCTAATGAATGAATCTGAAGACCTGATCCAAACGTTACTGAAGTACTAGGGGAAAAGCATTTTAAAAACTTCTCGCTGACTTGGCTGGGTTTTTTTCTTGAAGTTTGGACCTTGACCTAATTTAGAGATGGCACTTTTCTCCTAAAGATCAAATACCGCTTTTTCACAGCTGGTATTTTTCACTTGTTCCTTTCAGTCCAGTGAAAAAACGTATTCCCATTTGCGGGGGAAATGTTTGCGCTCTCCTAATAGTGGCTTTTTATAATTGTCATCGATGTGTGTAATGTTTTTAGGTCAGTTTTTCTCACAATATGATAATTTCATGGTGGCTTTCAGAAATCTTACAATTTTAAGTTTCTGTCTCAGAAATCATTCTATTCTGTATATTCTGCAAGTTACTGTGATCTCTAAATGTTCTCTAATGTTCTATGCATTCAGAAGCAACAAAGACTGAGAACAGAGTCTAAAATCTAAAATTTGATCATACTCGGCACATGTAACACAGCTTAAATATGAGGTTTGGGGCCCAGCAAAACCTTGAATGTAATGCTTGCTTCAAAAGCTCTGGGAATCAGGAAAGGCTTCCAGGATGAAAAGTGGATAACGAGGAAGAAACTTCTTCAGCTGATGCCCATTTTAAGAGCCTGAGTCTACTAATTCTCTCCCTGACTTTCTTTGGCTGTTTCTATCTGTGTTTTGCAGTGTGTTTTCTTGCTGCATCCATCAGGTATGTTGCTGCTTTTCTTTTTAAGAGAAAACAAAGCAAAGTATCAGTCTTGGGCTTTGCAGTATGCTCTTTATGTCACAAAATTCCATATGGAGGCAAGGTCTGTAAGGTCCTGGGTAGTAAGTAGTCTGACTCATTCGTTATTCTCTTAAGCATAGATGAAAACTGTAGGTACCTGAATCCAGCAAAAGATGCACTCACTTATACTCCAAATACAACTTTAAGTGGCTATAAAATATTAATGTTCCATACCAAGGAAGTATGGAATAATATATGAAATGGAATAACACTTTGGTGACTCTACTACCTCTGGGGTTCAAGTGGTAGTTTTTGTTGGGTTACATGAAATTTTTTGTGTGATTAGGAATATATCTCTTGCTGTTGGAAGTAATTATTTTGCTGAGCCTATGTCAATGAACTTGTTTTCCTTGCTTCTGTTTAGAGTGTGCAGAAGTCTGTTTTGCCAGGACAAAGAGAATGTTGCCTATATCATCTGCATTATTTCAGATAAATCTAGAGTCCCTGTCTGCTTCCAGTAATTGTCCAACACTGTGGAGGTAGGTCGATACTTTGGATATGCCTGAACCTTTCTTTTAGACAACAAGGTATCTTGAAAATCTCAACTGTCAAAGGTGGGTGAAAGAACAATGTTCTTGGCTAGCAGAGACAAACCTTCATAATGTTCCTCTGCTAATGACTTTCTAGGTCTCGGGAATGTTCCCTTGGCCTTTCATTATCTGCCCATACCGAGGCAAATAGATTGTCCTTAAAGCTCAGTTTACAACCAAACGAGAGAAGGCAGAAGATGGGCAACACCACACCCCGGCATTGTCTCTTTGTCTGGATTTGCATACTGAAAAATCACCAGGCTACATTTTCTAAAAGAAAAGTTATCATTGTCAGATTCCTAATGAACAGCCTATAGGCAGACATGACTGCATTAAGAGGCAGAAAATTCTGGGATATGGTTACTGGTTTCAAAAAGAGAGGCAACCAAAATCCATTTTGAGGAGGCACAGGAACTCTGGCCAACAGTCACTTTTTATGCTCTGATTACACTGCAGACTGGTGCACTCTTCACAACAAGGGAAAACATTTTTATAGGTTGTTAACTAGCATTATGAACATATTTCCTTTTGATGGCACGTGACTTTTTATTGCTGTTACTCCTTCATGCACAAACAAGACTGGGAAGGAAAAAAAAATCCCATCATAATAAAATGGATTTATTAAACTGGGGCTATTTGCTTACAGACTGATGCTGAAATTAGAAAAGGCCTTGTTCCCTCAGATAAACTGGTTCTGAGACATACCTTTTATTAAAACTTAACACCCACACAATCCCCTCTTGCAGTGGTGTAAGGGGGAAAAAAACAAAACAAAAAAAACAAACAAAGAAACTATTTAAAGTGAAAGTAACTATTGCTTGCACACTAGCTTATGATACTGAGAGGAGGATTTTCATGATAGAAGAATCAATTAATTAGTAACCATCTTTGATTGCCTGTCCTCAGTGTTTCTTTGCAGTCCTGTGTCCTAAGATGGTCTAATGGGGTTGAGATGTTCTGTGTGGGCAAACCGCAATACTTCCACTTAGTATATGTAGTCCCCAGTTACGAAAATATTAAAAGCCTGTAGGTGTCCTGATGAAACACCTGGAAACAGGAGCCTTGGTATTGTTAACCATTCCAAGTTATGGCTGTTAAATAATAGGGAGACTATATGGCCTAGGGGTCTACATTTTGAGACTTCCTCCGTTCTCTTCCTAGTCCTGCTGTTTCTGCAATATCCTGAGCAAACCTGTGTGTTTTTTTCTTTTTCCTTCTTTGCACTTCTTGTATGCCCAGTCTCTTCTGTCGCCCAAATTCTCTGGAGGCTAGAAACAAAGCTTTTGTAAAAACTTTTCTCACTTTATTCAGCTCAACTTATTTAATGACAAAGTTTTGTCTAGTGATTAGTTACAAAATTAGGTACTTGTTCCTGATTTAGAAAGTCTTTGCACAATGGAAGCTTTGTCCTTGTATCATGGGTGCTTGCTGGTTGCAGAGATACCCTATGGATGTCTTCAGAGAAAGATTTGGGATTTATGAGTCCCCTTTCATTCTTCGTAACTGAACAGGTTAACATCTAAAGTGGGTTGCACAGATGACAGCTGGTGCAGCCTGGGCCCAAAGGTGATCTGTGTCTATCCTATGCCTTTCTGCTCCTAGAAGTTTATCAAAGTTGCAGGCAACTATTGTATATAATTTAGGGGCTTTCCAAACCTCTACCTGAGCCACCTAACAAAAACCTGACACAGGTTATTACATGCCCTTGTCTTCCCAAAATCCAGATGCTTTCTGCTTGGGTTGCATGGAGTTAACTATTAGAGTTACCCCTTTAATGAAGGAGGTACTGCAGGATGGCAGAGGTGTCACATAGGGATGTTAAAGTGTTAGAAGGGTGAGGCTAAGAGCTGCCCTTCTGTTTGGGGACTGCCAGGGATACACCAAAGCTTTGTTTAGGAGATGACAAAGACCACAGAATTTGCACAGGTTTGTGATGCAGGTCAGCAATAAGGGTCAACTCATATTTGTCCTCTATGTGTTTGAAGAATACCCTGCAACAATGCCACTGTATTGCCATTTCAGAGATGAGCAGAAATTCAGGCTGTAGTTTCCCTTTGCCCTCCCTTTCCTCAAGAGCTGCATCTTCATCCTGCAATCTTAGCTGCATTTCATTTCTCCAGTTAGCTAAGTGCTTGTGGAAATGTATGTCTGAGTCAATGAAGGTTAACAGGATCAGATCCTCAGTTGGTGTCAAGCAGTATTGCTTCATCATCATTGAAGAAATGGCACTGGTTTTGGTATATCCTATTGTATTTCTCCTGAGAACGAGCATCAGTAATGAGTTTGTGCTCATTAAATGGTGTCTTCCTGACTCTGCTTTTCTCTGCTCCTGTAGAAATACATCAGTTTAAAAGTTCAGTCCCTGTAAAATAGCATGCGTAGGGCAGTTGTTCACTGAATGGAAAATTATATGCCTTGTTACAGGAATGCATATGTAAATCACTGTTGGGGAACATTTTGTTAAAACTTATTGTTACCAATCCTCCACATTCTGAATTAGAAATGTTGTTAACTGAGGAACTATTTTTCCTTGACATTTTGCAAGAGGGTCCTAAAGGCGTCAGGAGTGGGAAGGAAGTGGGTGTTGATGAATTTGATAACAATGAGTTGGTTTAGCTCTTGGGCAATTTTCAGTAAACATGGCCAGTTCTTTCCCATCCCAGGAAAAATTCAGGCTTCATCTGAATAGGTTTTACTAATGGCCACGGACGGATGGTTCCTTGCTTGGAGAGCTCAGCCTCTGGGTCATTGTGGTGGGAGGCGATAGTATTCAGTGTGGTACAGACTGAACATGGGAGATGAGACCTCAGCAAAGAAAAATGAAAGAAGGTCCAGACTGGTTTGCTGCTGTCATTTTGGTCTGAGTAGCCAAGTGGCCTTTTTTTGGCTCAGCTATTACAGGCGCATATGTTTTCTCTTAAAGTCTTTTACAAAGAGTCCCACACTGTTCTAAACAGCTTGGTCTCCCCAGGGCACAAGCCAGTCAGGAAAAGGTGTCCTATCTAGTTTCTTGGTAGATCAAATCTACAAACCCGTGTTCGTGTTTTTCTTCCTTCTTGCCATGGGGAAGCATCAGTTTTTCCTAACAGTTTTGTTAAAATTCAAGAGAAGTTAACGGGATAACCACCATTTCAACCTGTGTTACTACGTGAGCAGAGTAGCATTTGAATAGGTTTGGTATAGCAGAGGTAGGGCCAACCTTGATGTATGGGATTTCTTGAACTCTGGGTAGAAATCAGGATTGCTTTTCTTGTCCTTACCCCAACCCCTTGCATTTCTGAGCACACCTTTTCCAGACCTAGATAAAGAAAGGTATCCAACCAGAAGATTGATGAGAGCTCTCTCTAGGAGTCAGTATGAATTGTGCTGAGTGCCTGCAGACCTCTTGCATGAGTATATCACTCTGTGCCTCTATTATGCGTAACAGGATAATTCTGGGGTATGAATTAGTTGCACTATTTTTGTTTTGCCATTTTTAATATTTGATGACATAGTGTTGTTTATTCCATTTGTATCCTTTGCATTGCTGGGTTTCTGCGGCATCGAGGTTTGTTTTTTAGTTTTCTGGGTTATTTCTTTGGTTTATTTTGTTTTTTTGTAATGTGACTTTCTCTCTCTGCCTGTCATAATGTTTCAATTATTCATAATCACTACTATAACATGATATCTTATCTACCTGGATTTGTTTGAAACTTCTCATGCTACATGTGCCTAAATCTCACTAGATGTTGACATGGCACAAGATCTGACGGCATTACAGACCTTTCAGAGTCACACAGCCTTCCTTGTTCCCATGATCCTTTATAAATTCAGACAGTTTTAGGAAACTATCTTTCACCTATCTTGACAATTAATCACTGTGAACTCCTAATGGTTATCCCGGCTCATCTGCAAATTAAAATCCAAACATAATTATGACCTTTTAAGTGAAATTGTTTACTTGCCTTGAAGAAAAATCTTGGCAAACAGTGACTTTCTTTTGAGATGGGAGACTGTGTGTCTTATAGTGTTCATGATAGGTATATGCTTTCCAACTAAGAAAACAGACAACAGGATCCTTCGTATATTCACATGCTTCCCAATTCTAGTGGCACCTACCAGAAAGCAGTGTAAAGTCCAGCAACAGAGGATGACAGTGAAAAATCTCACCGCAAAGTTAAATACCTCTCTGCCGCCTGGAAAGGCACAGCAATAAGATGTCAGTGTTGAGTCGTTATGTGCTTATGTGTGTCATGCCACAGACACTGACACCAGGTCTCTTCCAGATGCAGATTCCCAACAGAAGCATCCTGAAGTTAGGTGAATTGTACCTGGAAAAACAGCTCTGAGTGAGAGCACAGGGGTGAGGTGGGAATGTGACAGCAGACATGGTATCTGCTAAAGGCCTAACCCCAGTGCTTCTCCTTTCACCTGGTTAGCCCTTTTTAAGGCCACTGACTGACTCCTTTTGCTTTGTGTAGTAGATATTTTTATTTCCGCTTACATATTGTGATACTTTTTAAAAATAACAGAGTGACTGGGTCAGTTGGAGGCATCTCAGGGGAAGGAAACGTTGCTCCTTCCCTCAGGAGCAGTAGAAAGATGGTCACAAACTTCACGGCAAGGCAGGAAGAAGAGACCACCTCAAGCAGCAGCAGAGCCAGGAGCCCTGCTCAGCAGCTGGGAGAAGTGGACACAGACAAACATCTGTGACTGCCAAAGAAGAATCCTCTCAAGGAGCAGACTGGATTGCTGTGAGCTTATTGCACCCCAGAGAGCCACTGAGCTGACAGCAGCTATGCCAGCAATTGGCTTTGACCTGCCCTCCAGCCTGTGAAACCCTCCAGGCTGTAAAACATTCTAACATTTCCTTCTCATCACTTTGAGTTGCAGCTTTATAAATTTTTTTGCTCTAGTAAAACATGAGGTTTTGGTTTATAAGCATTTAGGGAGAGTCATTAAGAAAAGAATGAGGTACATTGGCTGGTTGATGGGATGCTCTGTGGCTCCACTTGGTACTGAGGGGCTTTTGGGTAGGGGCGGTGAAAGGGAAGAGAGCTAAACATTTCACTGGAAGGCTGCAGAAGGCATCGGTGAGCTGCAGCTCTGCATGGGCAAACCACAGGATCCTGCTGCAGTCACAAGGAACCACAGAAGTTGTTCAGAAACTTTATCATGTGGATGACTCCTGGCTGCTCTTCTTAAAATGGGAATTGTAAAGTCCTTCTTGAGATAGGTACCAGTCACCATAAATAATGCCAAGAGGGTGCAGGGAAATACTGAGATTGCTAAGCAAAGAAAAAACAAACTTAACCTGTCTAAATCATATACGCTCCCGCCTGTCTTTAGATCCAGGTGATTTTTATTCAGTTAGAGATAGCAGAGGAGAAGTGGGGGGAGAGAGCGCTAAGAAGATTTTGGCATGAATTTGGATCATCTGTCTCTAGTTTCCAGCAGTGTGTTGTCACAGATGCTACTTTATCACTTCAAAAAGACAAAACAAGGGCAAGTCTCCTTTCCTCCCCCCCTCCCCTTAATTTTCAGCAACAGTTGCTGTGCTTGAATCCTGCTCCCATTTTTATGACAGTGAAACGTCCTACCTCCTTCTGTCTAATTGGTACTCTAGCAGCAGGAGATCATGTGTGGAGGCAGCAGAATTCCCTGCCTGTTCAGCATCTGTAGTCTGCTCACATATGTAATTTCAATATGAAGCTTAAATGTTATAAAAGTGAGTCTAGATAGTAATTGGTTGAAATATGCACAGGGATATCAAGTCTTGTGTAGTTTCATGGTCTGCCTTAAAGTTGCCAGCCTCTTAGAAACGATCATGATGAACGTGCTTAAAAGAAAGTCCCTTAAAAATGGAGTTAAAATTTCTGGGTTGATAACTGTTGATACATTACTGAGACAAAAACAATGTTCTCTGAGAGGTTATTTTGCAAATGAGGTGTTATATATTTCCAGCTTAGCAAATACATGTATATATTCACACTGTACAGAAACTTTCTCTCTTTTAGCGCAGACTCAAGAATTGCTTTTTATCACCTTTTCTGTGTAATGTGCTCTTATGACCCTGCAGATATCAAGGACCAGCCAGGTAGGCCATCACAGCAGCCAATCAATCTCCTTCCTTTCTTCATCAACCTTTTTCTTCCTGGCCCCCAGGCTGGGGATTGTATGCCAGAGAAATTGGACAATCCTGAGTTTGTCTGAAATCGCATTTCACATCTGATCTGCAGATCCCTTAGCTACATCCACAGTGCACTGAGATCCACCAGGAACATCCTCTCAACCTCTGGTCACCTTTTCTCCTGTTGATAGGGAAGGAGCTGTGATAGGGGACAAAGTGGATTTGAAAGCTATGCTTGTGGGAATGGTTTATAGACAAGAAGATGGATGTCATCTAACCACCCCACAATAAATTCCCACCTGCTTCATGCTGTGTTTTTCTATTGCGATCTTCTCTTGTTCATTCCCATTATCACCCAGGGCATCTCTTTCCCTTTCTCCTCCTCTCCCTGCTCCTGAAACCCCAATCTGCATTTAGTAAATAAAAGGTGAAATGAGTTCTTATCCACCCGACTGATGCTTCGGGTCTGAAATGAGAAAGCCTCTGTTGACAATGCAGTGCCCAATTTAAAGCAATATCACCTGTCAGTTTGATAAAAGGCACGGAGAAAATATCCCATCTCGGGCAAGGGGGGAAAAAGTGTCATCTAAAATAAATGTTAACCTTAGGAAAAAAAATATATACACAAACAAATGGCTGGGGATTGTTTTTATGGTTCTATTCACTGGGGCTAGTCCTCAAAACATAAATTACTGCTTATTTGTGACTCAAACAGAAAGGCTAGGAACGAAGCTTGCAGGCCAGCAAAGATGCAAACTTGCTTGTGGTGCTTTTATATCGTACTTGTTGAAACGTGCGATGTGAAAGGTGCATTTGCAGAACCTTGGGCTCAGCTGTCTCAGCCCTCTGATCTTTCTGTCACAAAATGAGTCAGCGTATTTACCTTTTGTCCCTGCTCTCCTGAGCTTTTGCTCATGTTTCAGCCTATAGCAACACAAACAGTGTCATGCTTGTTTGTTGGTTTGTTTTGTTGTTTGGTTTGGTGTTTTTTTTAAATAAGCATCTTGCTTAATGCTTCAGCTCTTTGTTTCACTGCATGTCATGCTGCAGCAGAGCTGCTCCATGGAGAATGGATGTTGCTCTAGCCTTGGAACTGTTGGTTTATGGACACCCTTTTCATCTTCAGCTGGAGATTATGATAGAAAAGGCTTTACTGCTTGATGACAGTTCACTACCCCATTTGAAATGGATCCCGTCACCATTATCCATCAATGATCGTGGCCTTATACCTACAGTCTGGAGGGTTTTCCACCCAGATGACCTGCAGCACTTCTCTGGGCAGCAGTAGAGATGCAAGAGACTTGTGTGTGGATGGCAGAATGGGGGTAAATGATGGTGAAGGTGATGTTGCATGGCAGGATGCCCATCATACAGGTGACTCTCCTGGTCTGGGCCCTGCTGACCTGTCCATCTAGCCAGAGTACACAGCCAGGGCAAAAGAAGCATAAAACCCAAAAAAGGGTTCGGGAGTTGACAGCTATAGCAGGGTTTAGTCAGGCCTCTGCTACTTGTCTTGGCCAGATGGTTGCAACGGAAGACAAAATATCTATGAGATATGAAGAAGTATGTGGTGTTCCACAGTGCATGAAATCATCATCCAGGAGGTTGTCATCTTGAGCTGGCTAAGAAAAAGATTGCAACAGCTATGTGTAAGAAAGTGTGTATTAACTGGAAAGTGAGATGGTGAATTTCATCCTAACAGATAACAAATGTTTTCACCTAAGAATGCTAAAGGATTGAACGGGCAAGAGATTCAGTCTGTGCCCTCTAAAGAGGAGATAATTCAAGCTAGAGAAAGCCCAAATTTATTGGCAAGGCTGCATTTTGGACTCAGGCACCAAAATAAGTCTTATTACAATTTTGTTAGCTATTAGATTGCAGTGAGGGCAATCTAGAAGCTTTTACCAATATGAAATGGATTGGAAACTGGACAGAAAAATCTAGTTGTATTTTAGTGACGACATCTTTAGGAACATTTTGTAATCTGGAAATAGTCAAGTTCTGTACAAACACTTAAGTATCAGGAAAATAAAATGGTAATTTACTACCAAGCCCTGTGGGAATTTTTCAAAGAATAGAATATGGACATGAACAATTAAGTATATTTTGCCCTCAGAGAGTGTAAATAAGCATATATTTCTTCTTCCAGAAGAATGCTGTAATAAAAATATTCCTATGATTTTGAGGTGAACTTTGGACCCATCAGTGAAGAATCTTTCCCCAAGCTATCTAGCATAAGGTTTATATTTGGTCCAGGATATTTTAAGTGTTATTAGTCTTACAAGTTTACAGATGCAATCAAAAAATTATATTTTGCTGTCTTTTTGGTAGTCAAAACCTTGTTTTCCATCTTCTCTTTGCACTCTCTCAGGAGGGTGTAACTATTGTCAGTTTTATAATGAGAGTTTGATCCTTCAAGTAGCTCAGTGCAGGATTGTCTAAAAGTTCAAATGTTATGCTAGGTGTAAGCCAGCCAAACTCTAGTTTGTGACTTCCAGTAATTCTTCTTAGTCTGGATTCACCATCAGTTGTGCTGCACTAATTGCTGTTGCCGAACATGCTCTAGATTTCACTGAAATCAGCAAGAGTCTTCTGGATTCAAAGAACTTTGAATCAGATGCTCACTGTAGATAAAATTAAGTTACGTTAAACGTTTTACTTTATCTTCAGTGCCTAACCCATTTGCACATTTTTCTCCAAATGGATCATGTGTTCTCTGTTTTAATTCCCCAAAAGTCAGGATATGGCCAGTTAGCAGGGTCAAATTTTCACTGTTAAAGGGTGGAAGCCTGAGGTTGTGGTAACCTGAGGAGCTAAAAAACTAATGCTGGAGAACACTGTTATGAGATCTGTGAGATGCTGGGCAACATATCAAAGAGCAGAAAAGCCCATATTAAGGTCAATAACACCTGTGAAGACAGGCTGAAACTCAAGTAGCTTGTGGGAATGCCTCAGAAAGTGAGTTGTCTGCTGTGAGGAGACACGTGGAACCTGCGAATCACAGGGCAGTGTTAAATACATTCGTTGCGTGCTCACCCTTAGGATTTAAGTTTTGCTCCAAAGCCAGTTTGAATCTGATTTCAGACAAAGGCTTTTACTCAGTCTGTAATGCATTGTGATATCCAGCAGGTAGAACTCATTGAGGAAAATTACTTCCCGTGATGATATATGATTCATTCAGTCACATCTCTGAGCTATTTAGGGGAAATTATCCATGGGATTGTATCATTAGTTCAAAAGCTGCCTCAATTGTTTTTCTGTCAGGATAATTTTAAGCCACACAAGAGTATTAGTTGGAAAAACATATTTGAAAAGGAGTCTAACTCTTTCCATATTGCTCAAATCTGGTTTTCAGGTAATATTTTCCTCTTCATTTGTAACCATTCTATAGAGGGGTGGAGTTCTGACTGAGTTGGCCAGTGACTTTCTCTCTGAATACAGCTTCCCTCTGTTAATCAGGTACTTGACTTTCATGGGCTCATACTTTAGACACTGGCCTTGTCTGCCCTTGCTACATCAAAAGGAACACAGCTTTGGAAATTTCCAACCACAGTCCTAAGAGCAAAATCCATGAAATAATAAAGTGCTAGCAAAGGAAAGGCCCTGTTCATATGAATCAGTAATGTGAGCTCTTTCCAGGGGAGTTTATTTAATCAGAAGTCTCTACAGAGGGTTGGAAATTTAGACTAAATGATGAAACTACTCAAAGCTAGAGATACCGAACAACAGATATGATTGTTGGATCATTGACAAGTTGAGAGTTGGTAGAAATATCAAGTTAGAAAGCAAATGAAACTTTCTCCTAGGGAAAAGTCCTGTACATCAAAAAGAAAACTGAATTAATAATAATGGTAAATAGCAATGTGACCCAAAGACTGAGGGAAAGACAATGCAGGCAGACACAAAGGCATGAGGGGAATTCCCTGGTGACCTTTGGCAAGTTGCTTAAGCTTCTAGCAATAAAATGAGGTAGCACGGCTATGTTGCTCAACTGGGTTATAAGGGAAAAGACACAAAGAATTTGAAGGGTATGAGTAGTCTGACAGCAAGTGCTCTCTGTTGCGTCTCAGAATGCAGCTTCTGTCTTTAGCTCCAGCCTGTTTACTGAGCCTTTCATGGTTGTGGTTTCTTCCTTGAAATTTGGATGCACGTTAAGATAACACAGCCAAGCATTCTGCCCTGGGATGGATGACCTGGACTGGCAGCTGCTGTAAGAGCAGGCAGGCTGGGATGACAGAATTTACATGCTTGGTTAATCACAGTGATCTTGAGGCACATGGCAGGAGCAGTAGCCTTAGCAATGCAAAAATGTTTGGTAGTAACTACTGTAAGGGTAGATATTAAAGAGGGATCCCTCTATTTCATCCATAGCAAAGCAGGATTTAACGTTTCTTGTGCTAGGCCATCTGTGCTTGCTTGCTCTTTCAAGAGCAACAGTTCTTGACCGGCTTGAGTGTCTTCAGGTAAACAGAAATAATTCCAACATTTCTAGACCAAAATTGCTCTTTCAGTTTGAATTGTAAATTAGATTTTTCCATCTGAATCCATAAGAATGATCCAAAGTGTTGTGATGCATATTCAGTTAGCGGGAAGATATCATAGCTATGATATCAGTAGCTACAGATATCATAGACCGTATTTATCACAAAGCAAGAAACAGAGCTTTTGAAGTTTGCTTGGCCTCACTTGCTTTCCACCAGAGGGAAGATAAGGCACTGTCATGCACTGTGAATGCTTCTTGAACGAAGTCTGTGACAGTACAGCAGCACTGATGTGTGGAGTTTGGAACACATGCTACGAGCAAGTAACTCTGATGTGAGGAACATTTTCTTCTGCCTTTTTAAGATTTCAGCAAAAGATGCTCAGTAGTTAACAGAAATGCGTTCTTCTCACCCTGAAAGAATTGTACGCCATCAGACCACAAAAGACAGACTGTATTTTAAAAATTTATGCAGGCAGAAGGGGAAGGGTTTGCAAGATAGTGGTTTATTTTCTGGGACGAGTCTGGAAATGGACCATTAGCATCCTCATTCTTTCTGTCCTCTAATGTGATCCCTCAGCACTTAAAAGGATCAAAAAAGCATTGGTCTTATAGGAAATGTCTTTCTGAAATTGGTGCCATCAATCAGACAAATATCCAGTGACAAAATATTTGAAAGCATTAAATTTATATGACCCAAAGGACACATTTATAGAAATATACACAGAGTCAGATTTCCAGAGCTAACTCCAAGGTGTGCCTCAGACCACTGTAAGGTGCCAAAAAACTATTTGGGTGTAAATAGTACAAAGGAATTGTTGGAGTCTGGAGACACTCTGAGATCAGAGGCTGTGGAATCTATTTTATTAAAGGACTTCTCCTAACCTCTGGATTTGTTTGGATTTGAGGTAAATCTGACTTTTGCAACTTAAGATCTTCTCTGATTAGAAGGTGTGGGCTGTAAAAGCCGTCCAAAATCTGGATTTTATGCAGCTGGAAAGGCAGGTTATGCAGGATATGTCCTTCCCTAGACTTCTCTCCTGTTGCTAATTAGTGTTACAGTAATCTTAGAGGGGCCTAAGTGCCTGAACAAGTATGTTGTGTCATTTTAGATGTCCTAGGACATCCTACCTGCCTTCCAACCACCAGAAGGACATGTCTAACATACATACCTGGCAGCCCTGTGCATGCTCAGCACATTGGCATTTGTGCAACTGACTCTCAACTCCTCTCTCAGTGCTGTTGGAATTAAATCCTGTCACCTTCCCATACAAAGCCCCACAGATCCTGAAAAAAGCAGAATTTCCTGTCCCCATAGCTGGTGGTGTTAGTCAGTAAACAGCAAGCTGTTACAGGGAAAGAAGTCCTGCCTGTGGACAGAGACACACTACAAACACTAAATCAGAATGTCCCTTAAATAGATGCTCTGAGTAAAACCAGCAAAAAAATGTCAAGACATATCAAAATCTGTGTAACCTGGTTGTTACCAATCACATCAGAGTTCACTTCAGCTCATTCAGGCTTTTTGGCAGCCTTGGGAGCCTACAGAGAAAGCACAAAGCATAAAGTATGTTTTATTGGGGTGCATTTCAAAAAGAACTAAATGAAGTTTCTGCATAGCTAAGGGGGGAAAAAGAAAAGTCTTTGCAACAACAAAATGTTATCAGAGGGCAAACAATCCTGCATTATATTCATGTTCTTTGTGTTGTTCCTTGCAAATGAAACTTATCTTTCTGTGTATTGTGCTCCATCCTGGTCACTACTGATGTAAAAAATTTCAATAGAGAAAAACCGATAGGAAGAACTGTCCACAAGAAAGCCATTTTTCAGTCTCCTTGTTGGGAGAGACTTTAGGGAAAGCTGACTATTTCGCATATGCAGTCTGTGATCTCATTGAATAATAGATACTGGGACCCCGATTAATACATATTTTATGCACTACTAACAACTATCCACTCTAAAAACCACAGTACGTTATTTCTGTGTTAAACTAAAAAAGCTCTTTTTCTCTCTAAGCACCATTAAGTAGTGATGTGCTTAGTGATTTTGAATACAAGGACATTTGGCATCTAGTATTGATGGAGAACAAACCCCATCATCTGTCCGTGGCTTGTAATTATCCCTTTTCAGTGATTTTCCTGACTGCATGACTTTGTGAAAAATTATCCACCTGCAGCTGAAAAAGGCAATCTCCATCTCATCCTCCAGAGGTAAAATACTCCGCAAGAGATCAGGACTCCATCTCAGTTGGGGAACCTTTGTGTTAGCAAGAAGTGTGTGCTTTGCACATCTGCTTACTTTGCTGCATCTCAGAAGGCACTAATGTAAACAATAATTATATGTATTCAGAGATAAATAATATCCCTCAAGAACAGTGCTGTTTATGAGAAAAGAAGGATCTCAGATTCAGAATGAAATATAATATGAGCCTGACTAATTGAAACCCATGTGTTTCTAATAGTCACACCTTCCCACTTTGTGAAATCAATGTAGGAGTCTTTCATTCTTATTGTAAACCTAATTGGGCCATTGCAAATAATTACAGAGCTCATGGTGTACTTTTTAAGTGAAGCTTATTCAATGTTCAGTCACAGTGGCAGCTTGGGATGAGAAGATGGCTTCTAAAAAATGGGGTAGCTCACATGAAAGATATTACCATAGAAAAAGAAACAGAGAAGTGCTTGACCGAGTGTGGATGACTTATATTTGGAAGATGCAAAATGTATAGCGACTGACTTGGCAGGACCCAAGGAAAAACGTGATAAGTGAACACCAAATACCCAGAGATGCTACAAGTGTTGAGTGATAACAACATTTCAGTATAATCCTTCTCAGGAATGGTGTCATATCCTCTGATATATACTGAGCTGGTGTCTGGCTTTGCTCTATACCACAGAAAATATGCAGGCAATAAGAGAAAATATTAGTATGTGTGCATGCATGTGTGAGACAGAGAGAGTGAGAGAGGGAATACAAACCAGTGACCTTTAACGGATGGAGTCAGAAGCAATCAACTTCACATCATAAGATCAACTGAATGTCAGAAGCTTTTCAGAGTGGCAACACTGTTGGAAATTCTTCTTTAGCTCAAAATTTCGAGCTTCATAAGTAGGGCAATTTCAGCATCACACCAATATCTCTTCAAAGTTTCTGTGAATCATGACATGAAACACAAAGGAAAAGTTCCTAGACAATGGTGGCTTTGTTCCAGGATGTCTGCATCTGGAGAATTTACAAACATCAATGTCATTTTTAAAAAAATGGAGATTTTGGTTGTTTCCTTTTTTGGTATCACTATGATTCAGAGATGTCTCCCTTCTGTCTTTGAAGGGACCAAGTTTCCTACAGATAGCATTTAGTTACCCTATATTATGACTTATTTTGAGTAAAAGTAAGGTATTTCACATTTCTTATATACAATAGAAATCTGTAAATGTATAAATGTTTGTTCAGTCCTCCTTGTTCCATTTCAGTTCCTTCCTCTCCTAGGATTTGATACTCTTGTATTTCCAATGCTTCCACGATATTTGTTCCACGATGCATTTGTTTTTTAGACTCTCAATTATTTTTTCTTTTATCTTTTCTTTTTTGTTTTTTCCTTTTTTTTTTTTTTTGTTTTTACACAGAAGTTGTTGAGGACAGTATTTGAAATTCTGGACTAGACAATACCAAAGCAGAACAAAATGGTATCACCAGCTCTTCTCGCTCTAGGTTTTGCAGGACTAAATATGCCTCTTTTCCCCTATCACATTAGAACCACCCTCATTTCTGGAAAAACTGCTGCTATGGGATCAACTGGGTACTGCTGAAGTATTTTTCTAATGGAAAAGTTTTGCATGAGGAAATGGGGATCTGACTAAGCTGCTGTATTTCACAAACAAGTCTTGATTTCTTGGAACTTTTCCGTGTTTCTTTTCTGAGAGGCTCAGGAGCAGTGCTTCAGCTTCATGATATAATAACATGCAATTCAGTTAGCACAGTCTAATCCAATCTGTTGCAAGCACTTTTACAGAGGCATTGCCTTAATGTTTGAAACTGCTGCTTTCTGGAAAACCTCAAAGTTTCAACCTTTTGGTCAGCTTTGGGAGTAACCCACATGTTTGAAATACTGAGTTTTAGTCAGTTGTAACATGGGTGGATGAATAGTATGCTGAGGTTAAGTGAAATTCTGGTGCATTTTGAGTTTATTTACAACCTGTTGGCTGCTAATTCAACACTGAATTTTAGAATCACAGAAATTGCCACTTGGACTGAAGGGAGCTATGGTTAGATTTATGATGCAAGTTTAAAAAAAAAAAAAGAAAGAAAAGAAAAAAGAATGATTGAGATATGAAGTACCAAAGGTCAGACTGACATCTCCTATTGTGGTTGTCAGTTTATTAGATCATTTGCAGTTGGAGGAACCTGGGAGCCATATCAATGTCTGATGAATATTTAAGGAATCCCAGCAGCACTCTTAGCTCTATTGCTACTCTCTTGTGTTTGTCTCAATTGCTGCTTACAATTATTGCTAGCAATTGTTCCTTGGGGGAAGAGTGCAAAAAGAGGTCAGGGAGCTGAGAATAGAGCTAATGGACAAACGCTCTTGCTCTGCTGTATACGATGGTCTTGTGATCCTGCACACTAGTTAATTCTTGGTTGGATTTCTGGCAGGGCTGCAGGTTCTCTGAGCTGGTTTTGGTGATGATAGAAAGCTCCTTTCTTCCTTTGTCCAGGATATTTGTCTGCAATTGAAGCTGGAGCTCAATGGACAGAATCAGAGAGAAACAAAGGGCTTTTCCCTGTCAGTGAGTTCTAGCAGGGTATAAAACCCCTAGGTGTCTGGAACGCTTTTTCTCCTTTCTTGAGCTGCAGATTCAAGAAAGTTAAACACCTTTGAGTTAAAGACATTCTGTGCATTTTCCAAAGGCAAGGTCCTGAGCTCCCAATATATGTCCTTTATCTGTCTTTTTGGACACAGAAATGCTTTTGATTTCAATGACTTCTCTCCAAATTGGAGTGAACCCTGAACATGTGTTGTCTCTCCACACTTGACGTGCATGGCGTGCTGCTTTCTGTGGGAAGGAAGTTCATGCATGAGTATTAGAAAGGAGCTAGAATTCTCTTCCATCAGTTCCTCTGTCTGGACCATCAGGGACTACACTCTCAATGTGCGTCCAAGTTTACTTTTTTATTTAGGCACACCTATGATTACTTAAATTTCATCCTTGGAAATTGTTGTCATAAACCTACTTTTGATAATCTTTCTATTCGTTTTAAACAGAAACAAGTCATAACCACATGTACCACGATCTACAAAGACTCGGTCTTCTGTAAGCTATAAAGACCTCAAAGTTTAGCACTATTTACATCATACAACCTGCTGTTCCTCAGCATTAGAGCTGGACTACTCCCTTCAGAAATTTACTAAACACTATCTGCAATGCCAAGCAGCTTCTGGCCAGAACATGTTCCTTTTTAACACTCAGGTCATAAAGTGCCTATTAAAAGGACATTAAAGCCAAAGAAAATCTATCCAAAGCCTCAAATAGGCACTGGATAAGGCCCACACTAGAGAATATGCTATATAAGCATGCTCATAAATCATTAAAATTAAGATAGGATCTATCATTAATAAGTAAAGTTCAAGGACAGCCTTTATCTTGTTAAATTATCCAAATTTTGCTGTCTATTAGCATACCATTTAGAATGTAAGAAAGGCTGTAGGGTTTTTTTTTTACCCTTCTTGGTAATGACATATTATGCAGAACAAGAAGCCTTAGCAACTGTTCTAAGATGCCATAATAATGCTGGAATTATTCTTTGGGGGAGGTCGTTGCATTAAGCAGCAAGTAATTAATGGTAAATTGCACTGGAAATTCTTGGAAAAAAGACAAATTACATATACTCTTGTACTTATACCTAGCAAGTCCCATGTAATTAACAATGTTAAGATAAATATGAGAGGAATTATTAATGATGAGATTAACTTCACATCATAGTGCAAACAGATGTATTTCATCTACGCGAACTGAGAGTTAGTTGTAATTGCTAAAAATATCTGATGTTAGTGCTTCATGGAAATTCACTGCAGAACTATTGATTATGATGCAATCCCTACATTTGAATCGTGACTTCTGTCCACACAGACCCTCAAACACAAGATCAGCTTTGCTGGCTGCATTGAGGGGTATTTTGTTGAAGCTGCAAATTCTAGAGAATACGAAACACTCATTCTAGATAATGTGGGTCAGAGTCTCAGTAAGCATCAAGCTACAGTGACCAGGTAATATATTATAAATTACTAGCAGAGAAGGGGGCTGACCCATTTAGCACTATATTGAGCACAGGTTCATGAGTTAACTCACCATCAAAACACAAGAATAAGTAGGGAATTGCAAGAAAATAAAAGACAGCACATAACAACAGAAGGCAACTATTTTAAATGGGAAGTGAAGAAGGGTAGGTTACCCAGACAAAATGTTAAAGGCGAGAGATGGAAGCAGTAGAACAGGTTCCTCATTTGAATTTGTCTTCAACAGCAGTAGTACTTATGGTAGTGCATTTGTTCTGTGCTTCTGGGATCTCTTAGACATAGGAATAGCTGCAGATTATTCTTGAATTCAGAAAACCCAGTTTCAATTTCTAGCTCTAATTCCGGTTCTTTGTGCCTCGGTTTTCCCACCTGTACCAACAAATATCTTGATATCCATTCTCAGGCACTTCAAAATCTGTTGATAATATGGACTAAGGTACATGGTTTTATTCTTGTTTCCAGCCAGAATCATGCCTGCTTATACTAGCTGAAGGGCTGTGGCCTTGAGGAAATGTCCATGTCTCTCAAATCACTAACACCGTTCCTTCTGTGACCTTCACGCCCATGATTTTCCTGCCTCCCTAAGGATCTGCTTGAATCCTCTTTAATTCTGGGATCTGACCAGCTATTACAGTAAACTCCACCTGTGTAGACCCTGAAGCAGGCCCTTCACATATCAACATTTAATTTGAAGGTAACCGGACACCACTTTGGTGCCAACTGAGAGTACTTTCCTTGGTGAAACCTTCACCAGGAAGAAAGAGAATTGTGCCTATTTTAGCACAAAAGCATAGGAGGAGTGCTTATAAATCCTGCCTCATTTGACCTCACTGGCACGTACAGAAGAGCAATCACCAGAGCTTCTAGGTTAATTAATCAAGGCTCTCAGAAATGCAGATTCTTA
Organism: Chionis minor; assembly: GCA_013398295.1. Lineage (NCBI taxonomy): Eukaryota > Metazoa > Chordata > Aves > Charadriiformes > Chionidae > Chionis > Chionis minor. The sequence goes on along the minus strand of VZSF01010398.1, from coordinate 710,450 downwards.
ATGGCTTCAGCTGCCTTTCACCTTTCCTGTAGGTCCTGGTTTGAATTCAGCTCAAATCAGTGGGGGTGGAGGGATGCAAGTGACTTCTGCCTGGTTTGTTCAACAGTGGCAAGAACTGGTGACCTCAGCTGAGCTTCTATTTCATTAAACGCCTACAGGTTTAATATTAGAGTAGTAATTAGCCACCTTGGTGGACAGGCTTGGGCTGAACGTGTGTGGAAACACAGATGCTAGATGGAGTCCCTTCAGGTCATGCTGGAGGGACTCTGGTCCATGATTGACTGGACACTCCAGGTATCACAGTGTGCTCTGTACCCGCTCTCATTTTCCATTGCTAGCTCTCTTGTATGTTCCCTCACTGAGGGAAAGGGGAATTAAAGGATATCAACTGTACTCAAAGTCATTCCACTTATTTTCTAGCCATAAGAATACTAGAAAATTGTTCTACTCTTGAATTATATTTCCCTTTGATTATTTTTTTTAATAACTATAAAGACACTGGTGCCTTTTTCAAGGTAAAATAGTTATCTCCTGAAGGTAGATGTGTCAAGCTGTGTGTATCTCCATGGATTTTTAAAGCTTTGCTATGGAGTCTGTATTTTCTAATACATCTGTGCAGTACAAAAGGATGCTGCTTTTTGTTAGGGTCTGCAAATTGCTCCTTGAAGGGACCATGAGGTTACTGTATCATCGTACAATGCAATTTTATGTATTTTCATCTGTGTACACTGCACTTCTGACAAACTACACCCTTTATTAAGATTTGAAAAATCTTTATGCAGCCTGAGCCAAGGCAGACACACAAGTAGGGAACTATTAGAGGAAACAATAAAGACCATGGGAGAAAAGAGGAAGCAAAATTATTCAAGAAGAGAGGACCTTTGGGATACATTTTCTGCTATTCTTCTCTTACAGTACTGAATTAAGTTATTTAAGCCTATAACTTGAAGGTTATGGGGAGGAAAGCATGCTCCCTGAGATTGTTTAATGCATTTTTTCACCTGTTTGATGTCATAACAAGATGATTTTTCAGATGTCTCTGGTGGTTACCTCTCACATTTCTTTACTGCCTAAGATGGTGCTTTGTTTTCTGTTAGACTGGGGGATTTCCATGGATATTTTTAGTTGCTAATGTGCCTGACAACACAAAAATGAAAGAGTTGGGGGACCTACACATAAATAACTGACCCCTAGCATTCTTTTGGGAACCCAAAAGGTTTAGATGTAAAAGCCCTCAGGAAATGCACATTATTCATGTATGACCTCCACAGTATGCTGAACTCTTGAATGCTTACATCCCTCAAGCCTAGCTTGATGTCCTCATTGGTAATAATGACTGAGAAGACGCCGAGAATAATGATTTTTTTTCACTGTGTCCACAAAAGTGCTGCTTTAGCAACTGTAACTTCTGCTTTTAAAGAGGATGTCATCAATGCAAAGGGCGGCTCTATATTTTTCTGTGACTACAGCAGTGCCATTAGTGTCCAGAAAAATGACAGAGGAATGGATTTACTGTTTTAAGGGCTCCTCAATAAGTCATTGGTTTCAGTGGAGAAGCGTTTGCCTAATTTATTGAGGAAGCAATCAGTCACCAGAAAATATATCCCATACATTAAAGTAAGCTTTTGGGTTTCTGCCCAGCTCAACCAACTGACCCGACAGGTCTCTGTAAGGGTAGCCCAGACTGCTACTCCCTGACATTAAGTACAGATTTTTTTGGTTAGTGGCTTCAGAAGCAGCATGGAAATGCTAGCATGGGAAAGACACAAGCCTTGAGAACACCTTGCACAGGAAAGGGGGTTTGATCAGTGTGGCTGCTGTGGAGAGGACAAGGAGTTGTGGGCTTACATTGCAGAGACAGAAAGACCCAGGTCACAAAGAGCTGTGGGCTTATGTTGCAGAGAGAGAGATCCAGGTTAGGCTTTAGAAAAAAACAGTCTAACAGCAAGGATCACTACAGTTTTGAAATACACCATTTTGGGATACTAAGTATAGTTTAGTCAGTCACTGGAAGTTTTAAGATGAGGTAGGATGTGGTAGACCTGTAGGTCATTATGGTAGCTTTGTATGCCAAGCTTTTTACACACCTTAAAAGAAACTTCCAGAGAGAAGGAAGGTGTTGAGTTTTAGAAAGATGAAGCTGAAGTCTCATAGTCAGCTCACAGTGGAGCCAGTCCCAGCCTTTGTGGCCCCAGGCTCTTTGCTCAGCTGACGGGTTGGGAGAGAGGGCAGTCCATAACCACAACCCCATGCCCCTTGTCTCTACCAGATGTGATCCTTCACTGTAGTGAATCCACAGCTAAGGTTACATGGGGCATCCTATGACTCCTGAAGGATTTGTTACTGAGGTTTGTCCTAACTGACTCTCATGACTGCTTTGCAGATCTCTCTCCTCAGCATCAGCATTTCTCTATCCCTTCGTTTGCCATAGGTGGCAGTTCCAGGAATCAGAAATGGTTTGTGTCCTTTCAAATATTTTCTGGAGCGCAGGATTTGGGTATAGGTACTAGACAGTGAGTTTAACCACAGGAGATGACAGAAAGTTAATGCACACTGACCTGATCCTGCCCTGATGTTCTTGCCCAGCAGTATGTCAGACCATCAGAGAACTGTATTCCTTGCCCCTGGTTTGAGGGGAGAATGTACAACAGCTATTAACAAGTGACTGATGCAGAGCGCTCGCCACCAATCCCACAGCATGCTCAAGAACAAACATATTTTACTGCGAATGGATCAGCTCTACAGTGATCATTTTGTAGGTGACCTCTGCTCTTATGAGAGATATTTACTTCTCATTCAAAAAAAGGCTAACTGCAGCAAAATAAATAATAGGTTAAATAGCTTTAAAAGCTATAACAGCCTAATGGAAACATTTCCAAGGTTGAACACTAGTACTTCATATGTGCTTTTTTGATTGAATGTTCTGAATTTGTACTCTAATGGACAATAGTAGAAGAGGAAAGAATGGAATAATGGATATTTAGTATCACAAACTTAAGTTATTTCATGTACTGATTTTGTTATTTTTTCTTAAGTCATCTCTGAAATATTGTTATGACTAATATCAACTTCCATTAAAAAGAAAAGTTGATTTTGACCCCTCATAGTCACAATGAAAAGTGAACGTGAGCTGTGAGCAAAAAGCAAAATCAAAAAAATCCCAAACCACCAAACTGCAAAACATATTTTTCTTTAACTTTCCTCCTTTTCAACTCATGTCATGATTTTGAGACACATGATTCCTTGTTGCTGAAATCATTAGATTAAAAATACTGTGTATGTCAACAGGCAAAGAGGTATCACTTCTAACAGCCAGGTCCGTTCTGCAGGGGTGTTGTCATAATATTGATTTCTTTTGAAGTCTGCATCTTTACTATTGACTTTCCTAGCAGTGGAGATATTTCCTGTATTTTTGGTATCAGTCCTGCTGCAATTTGGAGCTGAAGCACAAGCCCTTGCCCTTTTTATTTGTATTGCAAGTGCTGTACAGCAGCTACGTAGCTGGTTGAAAAATTTGTGTAAAAACTGGGCAAGAGGACATTTTTTAATGAAAAAACTCAGATTTCAATTAAATGCTACATTAGTGTCAGAAAATGTCTGCAAAGTTGGGGAAATGTAATCTTTTGGTCAAAACATTTAAAGTTCAAAGTCTTAAATAGTTAAACCAAGAAATAGTGTTGCCTTGAGTACAGAGCTTCCAACCTATCTTTCTCTTCTCCAGGGTGCGTCTCCACCACTTGCTGCATCTCCAAAATCTGCTCCTACCCTCATAAGCCCCTGATAGATCATTTCCTTTCCAGGCAAGCACTAATGGTGTGTTATAGAAAATGCATTACCCTCAAGGTGGTTCATTTACAAAGGCGTTTGAGGCATTTCAGCTACAAGTCCTATGAGGTACTGTGAAAGAGCTTGATATCCTTCCCAGTACTTTCTGTAATGGTGCCACTGCGTACACTAATCCTTCCAAGTAGGTGTCTTCAGTCCTGGGATTTTTTTTCTCATTCTATTGATCTGACAAACTTATTTTTTAAGCTTTCTTGGCATATTGTAAACCTTATCTACTCATTCAGGCTTTTGCTGGAGGCCAGTAGTTTGAGAAGGTTGAATTTCATTTTGCAGGTGTGAAGGAATTTATTCAAGCTGGTTCTTAGTCAATTTTGTGTATTGTTAATTGGTGTTTTATCATTCTTGTACATGAATCCGGAGGGGATCTGCATTGGATCCATTCTTTACGGTGTGAAAAATAAATAAAATGACATAAAGAGTCCCTGAGGGATCATTCCTCTCTTTCACCAGTGGAGTCTTCTGGAAAAAATCATGCGGATTCTTCAGGGGTCATTAATTGTTCCAGAGGTCTGGTGGAGATCGCAGCAGAGACCTCACCTTGTCAGATACATCAGGTGTTAGTTTTCCCCTGGGCACATACCATGAGTATATGGATCTATTTGCAGTATTTGACATTTTCTAGTGTCATCTCTGGGTGTGCAGAAGCAGAACTGTGAGGGACAGTCTAAGAACATTTTTCTTGTAAATGGCAAGATGTCGCTTCACAGCTTCTCATGGTAGACCCTACTTTGTGAGACTTCTTTAGAGGAACTTGTTGTTGCTTTCTTTAAAAAAAAAAAACCAAACCTATAGTGCATGGTAAGAGAGCACAGAGTTGGTTGCAGAGCACTTGGTTTGTAGTATTTGAAATTTCTCCTCCATGGTAGCAATAGTGTTACAAAGCTATGGGTTTGCCATAGCCAGACATTTTAATTAGAATTAAGTCTGAATCCGCTAACCATAAAAGAGTCAGGTCTCCTTAAATATGGGTTGAAAAAATTAACCAACTGATGCTGATAGAAGCAAGTGTCTGCTAGACACAGTCTCCATCCTCCTAAATGACAATCAGTTTGTATCATGCATGTATCTAAGCGTTAAGATAGCTCTCAAGGACTTTAAGGCCAGAGATCATTACAACTGAAGATTTATGCTGTCAGTAAAGATAAGTATTTCAGTAAGCTCCCCACATCCCTTTCAGAAACATTTTAGACAATTGCTGCTTATTACGAGTTGTTTTAACTATTGCTAAACCATTTTTAACATGGGGGTGAGTAGGAACTTGGTATGGACCTTTTCCTTGAAAGCTTTGCTTAAAGGTTCACTCACAGTGTGTACATACAGTGCTATTTAGTAAAGATTCAGTTTAAGCTAATATTAAACTCCCTGCCTCTTTTTAACTAGTCAGCTGAGAAAGGAATTTTGCACAGATTTTTGCATGTGGCTGTTTGGGGTTTTTTCCACTGCATATTTTCTCCATTTTCAATTCCTTTTTTTTCTGTTTTATTTAGTGGAATATATTTACCTAGTCAAATCCTAGACTGGGTATGAAAATCTCTTGCTGAATCCCCAAAGAGCTGATTGGTGTGAAGATACTTTTGTTTGAAAAAGCACCATGTGTAAAATAAAAGCTTTCAGTAGTGACTTCCCTTTTGTGATTCTAGTTCATATGACCAGTGTAGCCTCATATTGTGTACATTGTGAATATTTCTGAGAATTTTTACAAAAATACCATTTATTTTGAATGTATCCAGGGCTCATCATTTTTTGATCTGTTTCTCATTTTCCTCTAACTTGTTTCTGTCTTCTGATTTCACTCCTCAAGTTCCTTGCTTTCTTTCCCATGTTAATAGAGGCTTTTTATGAATTTCTATTTCTTTTGCATTCCTTCCTTCCCCCCAAGTTTCTTCTTTCCTCTTTAGTTCCTTGATTGCTGCTGGGGGTTAAGGTTAGGATTTAGTCAGCCTGTTCTTCTCTGCTGCCTAAAAAAATCCTCTGCCTTCCTAGACAGTAAATAATTCTTGAGCTTGCCTGCCTGTCTTTTACCTACTCATTTTTATTATTATTATTCTGGAGTCTTATCCTGCTGTTACTGTGTCCTCTCATTATTCAGTGGAAATGCCTTCCTTCCTCTGACCTCCCTGCCTTTACTCCTTCATGCCTTATACTTCTGGGCTGCATGTGACACAATAGAGTGGGAAGTCTGTTATCAGGGATTGCAAAGAGATGATCAACCTCAGGGCCATCTCTTCAACAGCTATATAGACAGTGATACCTTCTCTGCATTTTATGTGTTGCCAGCTATAATTTGAAAGTCTGAATTCTCATTTAAAACCTCTAGCCTCTGCAGAATGATAGTTGCAGTAAATCAGATGTTGACCTGTTTTAATGAAACGTAAATGAGAGCCAGTAGTGGACTAAAAACAACACATGGAATGTGTGGAATGTTCGTGGAATGGGCATGAACAACAAAGGAGCATCTGAGCAGGGGGTCTGGGCCACCTGAAATATTATTGCAGTTATGGGTTGATTGAGCCCTTAATCATGTACCTTAATGGATCTTTTTATGGTGAACCACCATCCTGGTTTGTTCTCGGGATGGCCATTACAGAGGCTTTTATAAACATTTTTGCAATTCAAGGCAACAGGTCAGTGACATAGATACCTTGTAGGGTGCTCAGTAACTCGTTTAAAATCTTTATGCCTTAATTCAGTAAAATGGCATTGGTAATAACCTCTTTGTTGACCTTATCCATTTAGATTGTGAAGCCTGGGAGCTGTCTGATTGAACAGCATCTAGGTGGAGAACCTAGAGAACTTCTGGTGCAGAAATTTCACAAAACCTTGAATCCTTGAATCCTCTGAATACCTCTTTTTGTTTGTGACTTAATAGTGCGATGAATCAAAACCTCTAGTTCTGCACTAGAGGTTTACATGTTCTGCAGTTTATCTGGAACTAGGATTAGGATTTTAATCTTGCTATTGAGGCTGATCTGGAGTCCTCATGCCACAAATTTCAGCACCCTCTGCTGACATACCAAGACAATACTGGGGAGCAAGGACTTGAGAGAAAATGTGAAAAATCTAAGTCCAGGATGTGATAACCATCAAGCAATTTTGTACACTTACAATTAAAAAATACATCTTCTACATCATCAGAATTATCCACATGTACTTCTATACCTCTGCTTACCATCTTAAGGAAAGACAGTGCTGATGCATTAATAAAAAGTACCCTCAGCCCACCAGCAATAAGGAAACTAAAACTGAAAGAAGAGATCGTTGGACATCACAGAGAACATGTTAAAATTAATAACCCAGAAGTTACACAGCTTGCAGGAAGAGCGGATATGAATTAGATGAATCAGAAGGAGTCAGCCTCTCCCTGCTATGAACAGGTTTGGGAGTCTCAGGAGAATTTCTAAAATCAAGAGACTCATGTTTCCAAACCTATACCTGGCACTAGATGGCTGTCTGGTTGCCACAGCTGCAAGAGCAAACTTCAAAAGTGTGAAGCACAAATGCAGACATAGCTTGGGGAAACTGATTGACTCTGATTGACAGATAGAAATTGATTGACAACAGATTGACAATGTAGGCAATTTGGTCCTCTTTCACATTTCACTTTATCTGACCTAGCTTCATCTCCAGAATTACAACTGCATTTCATTTAACAAAGTGCAGCAGAGGTATAAAGTGGGGTTTGTTTCAACCAAGCCTTTTATAATTCCAAATTTTTACTGACGGTAAGTACTACTTCATATCTACCTACCACTCCTTCTTTGTGCAGCAAAAAAGGTACCCAGTCAGTGTAGTTGTCCCAGACTTATTATGACATCAGCCTTACACTTCGCCTTCTCTTATTTAGAAAATCAATCTTTTTCTTGCCAAAATCTAGGACAGAATTTTAGTATTTCCTAAATAATCACCAAGCATTTGTATGAGAAAATCTGAACTTGTACAGACACACTTTCTCTTTCACACATTTATGTAACCCACTGCCAGCGTGTGTAAGACCTACTCCAGTATTACCAGTTGTTATAATACTGGGTTCAATGTCTGGCTTTTGCAGTTGAGTGTTGTGCTTCTAGCTCTTGAGGTCGTTAGTTCAATTTTTTTTTCATGCTGTGTAAGATGGTGCCATCACAGATTTCAGCACACACGTTTCTGTTTGCATACCTGTAAATAAGTTTTTCTCTAATATATAGTATACTGGAGAATAAAGAATATACTATACTGAGGTATATGCCCTCCTTTTACATATAATCATAGACATACACAGCCCCACACATGTACACTCTCCTATTGTTAATATGTTTAAGAAAAAAAATCTTTGTGTCATTCACTACTACTTGGTACCTCTTAATAATTTTTAGACTTGAAAAAACTCAGATCCTCAGAGGCAAAAAATCTCGAGCAAAAAAGAGTAGAGATGGAGGTTTTTCTTTTAAGACAATAATAAAAAGCAGAAGGGATTGGAACAATGTAGCATGAGTATTTCTTATTTCTTTCTCTCCTGTTTTTGTTGCAAAAGTAATTCAAAACTGAACCATTGATGGGTAAGTTAGCATGGGTAGAAATGGATTTTAAAATTGATTAAATATCAATTTGAAGTTAACAACCTAAGAATCGGCCAAATCCACAGAGATTATTGAAACAAACATCAAAAGACACATTTCAGGACAGATAGTGCTAGGAATTAAAAAGGGAATTTGCTATTGATTCTGGACTGCCTTCTGTGGCAGTCCCATTATTGCTCAAGTCTGAGTGGCTTGAGATTTTCCTCACACTGCTGTCCTCGTGTGTTTTATCTTCATGGTCCCCTTATTGCTCCTTCCCACTTCTCAAAAATGTTGCTGTTTTCCAATGGGTAGAATAGAGTGGAGATTTGCTGGAAACCCTTCAGAGAAGGCCTGATAAGCCCAACCAGCAAGCTCGATTGCAAAAAGATCTTAATCCAAGACAGTCAGTCAATAGTTTTTAGGAATTTATCCTAGAAGAGATATGAAAGACTTCCACATGATGGAGTATGAAGTTCCCAGAGCTCAGGAGTGAAGCAGAGCTGCTTAGTCAATGGGCAAGCACTGGGCATTGGCCTTTTGGGCTGTTTATTTGCCCAGTACGATGAGTTTTAGGTGACTCATAGACCTTGCAGTAGTGGCAGAGAAGAAAGAGTGATGATTTATCTTCCTAGGTTTCAAAAGATGGAAAACAGAAGGGAGTATATTCTGCAAAGGGGTTGCTGACAGGATAGAAAGTTCTGTAAAACTTGCACTGTGCTTTTTTTGCTGGCAGTGGTCAATTTTGCATCATCTTTTTATCTCAGTAAACGGGGAAACAACCTTCTAAGAGTCGTCATGATAATCAGGCTGATCAGGAACAGACTGAAGAAACAACACAGGAAGATCAAAGATGCATTATTTTGGCACAGAATTAAGATATTCAGAAAAAATAAATTAAGTACAAAGACCATTAAAAAGGCTGGACTGTGTAATTATCCATACTCCAGTGCTGGGAACTTTGGTAACAAACAAAAGTAATTTTTCATTTATGAACCCAAATTTGTTTTGATGGGTATTACTCAAATCCAGTAAGAGTGTTTACATGCTACAATTACAAAAATCACTATTTATAACCAGTTTAGGAAGTTTTAAATTGACAAAGTTAACTTTCCCAATAATATGGTTATCTACGTCATTGACAGCTTTGAGAAGACCTACATTTGCAGATCAGACTAAAATATCCAAAGAATAAGATGGACATTTGTTGCTGCTATCAACTAACAATCACCAAATCACAAGAGAACAATATAAACACTTCCTTAAAGATGCCTCTTTAAGTCATAGGTGTGGGAATTGTTGTGGGGAGACCAGTGTGTTCAAAGTTTTACACTGATAACATCAAAATATCCTTTGTAGCACACAATACTTATATTGCATTTAACACTGGGGAATTCCATATTACGCTTTATACTAACAGTCAAAGAGAAGCTGATCTGGGAACTATGAGTGAGGTCTGCACGATCATGTCTTCAATGCAAACAGAATAAATTCAAAGTCGTGTATATTTATGCCTTGTGCTTTAAAAAGGTCAGAATCTCAGAGACAGAAACAATTATGAGCTAAATTTGCAGAGAGACAGCATTTAAATGGAAAAATGTAACAAATAATTGGGACTTGTTTATGAACATTTTGCCAAATGCCAAAAAACCACAATCATGTAGTCTGAGGAAAACACTATGTTGCTTAAAAAAGCCCCTAATGCTGCTTAGAATGAAAAGAAAAATAGCCAGATCTGAATGTGTGTATATGTATACACGAGTGACAAATAGAAGCAAAAAAGCACACGTAGAAATTTGTAGTCAGCAAATGTAAAGATAGCACCAACATTTTAATATTTTGTTTAAAACATGTCAAAACATGAGAAATAAAACAATAGTATTGTTACATTACTGGGGCTTTTCAATACTGGAATAAAGTTTAGTAAGGTTTTCTGTTCCAGTTCTCAGAGTCAATGCTATTAACATCAGATGATGATCACAATGAAAAAATAGTTTCAATGTCAACAAAAAATCTAGGATAATGTCAAACAGAACTTTTAAAATCAGCAGATACAGACAGCTTGCAGCTAGGAAAAAGACAAACAATGGTCAATGACCATTAATATTGATTGATTCTAGGAAGCCAGAGTGTATCACAGAGAACTTGAATAAAATCACCACAATACCAATGTTTGAAAAAAGAAAACAGGATGATTTAGGTAATTGCAAGTTGTCAGCTCACCATCAGTTCTGGGCAAAATAAAGGCATGTCTGAGACGTGACTTTAGTAATAAAAGAGTTAATGAGGGGGAAATAACAAATACCAATCAACATGTTTTTATGAAAAAACCCTGAACTGATAGTATTTTTCAAAATGAAATTTTGTGTTGGTTTTATAAGTGTAATATTGTTGATATTAATAGACTTCTCTCAGACATTTGGAATGATACTCACATGATGTATTGATTTGTAAGCTAGAGTGATACAAAATCAATGGGGCACACATTGAATGGATTGAAACCTAGGTAAACAATGGATCTCAAAATCTAATTACAAAAAGAGAATTTTTTTCAAACGTCTGTGTTTCCCACAAGAATCTGCTCAGACCTACACTATTCAACAAATATATCAAGAACTTGGAAATAAAAATTAGAATGTAATTATGGACTAAGTCTATAAATAACACAGACTTGGGGGAGCATGGAAGGGAACAGATTGCCAAATGATCCAGCAGTTTCAAGGTACCATGCAAACAATATGTGTTTCAGCTGAGCCAAATCTAAGTTTATACATCTGAAAAATAAAAATATAGGGTATGCACATAGCACAGAAGACTTCTGAAGGCAGTGGCGGAAAAGAAGTCATGAGGGTCATAGTCTTCATGCTCACTGAGCATGGTTCAAAAAGCTAGTGTAATCTTCAAATGTTTAAATGTGAGAGAACTCAGTAGGAGTAGTGAGGTTAAATTAACTCTGCATTTGGCACTGGTGAGATTGCGGCTGGAACACTATTTGGTTCTGGTGTCTACACTTCAGATGGATATTGATGAATTGGAAGGGATTCAGAGAAGAGCCACATGAATGCTTACAGGCTTGGGAAACGTGCCTTGTTGTGAAAGACTCAAGCAACTCTATTTAGTTACCAAAGGAGGCTTAGAGGGTGACCTGATTGCAATCTAAATATATCTGCAGGGGAAAGGGAAAGGGCAGAAGGAATAAATTTGATAAGGCTCTACGGTGTAACAAACAAAGGTGAAACAATGTCTGCTAGTTCAAACAAGACAAATTCCAGCTAAAAATGAAGTGCAAATTTGAATAGTGAGCGAACTAACCACTGGAACAGCTTGCTAAGGGCTACAGTAGATTTCCTATCACTGGAAATTTTAAATTCAGCATTGGATTTATCTTTCCTAAAAAGAAAAGAAAAGTCAAGAAAAAAAGCACTGTGGTTCATAGATTTGGAATCAAAATGAGTAGCGTGAAGACCTGTGCCTTGTGTTATGCATGCCATACTAGACAATCACCAGGGTCCTTTCTGCCCTTAAAAAAACCCATGAATCTTTTTCTCCCTACTGACTTCAGGGGATGAAATTGAGCCAAGAGAAATAGAGCCAGAATACGAAGTAAAGCCCTCTAGCTGTGACTTCCATTAATTTCTGGAATCCTCTCCCAGGGAGGGGGGGACATTCCTTACTAGATTATTTAAAAGGAAGAAATATCTCAACATTGAGACAGCAACAAGGTTAATAAGCTCAGACGTCTTTTCTTACCCTGTTTTTTTATATTGCTGAGTATTTAACTGAGCCACAGCTGGAAATGAAATATAGTGTCTTCAAAACTTGCTTTACTCCCCAAGGCTGTCAGTCCCAGATGTTTGTCTGTCCTGTTAGAAAAAGGGAAGACCACCTTTCTGGGCTCTAGCAGTGACCACTGTTCTCACCACTACTTTATAGCTTACAGTGAGAACTGAAAGCAGGAGCTATGAGCAGATATGAAGAGACAGGAGGACATTGGGTGTGTTTCTCTGCCCTGTGTTGGCTGGGGGGTTTGTTTGAAATCCCTCCCTCTCATTATCCTGCTGGTAACTCTTCACCTCTCATCCTGTCCCAACCTGTTCCTTTTAGTATCTTTTTCCATGTGCTGCCATCTCTTTCTTTCTGAGGACAGCCTGTCTTTTAGTGGGACGGTAAAGCAACGTGTCTGGTTTAGCCTGGTAGAACAACGTCTGAAACGCATTGCTTTCTGGCTATATCTCAATAGGTAAACCTTAGTGAGGAAGACAGGCTATTTCAGTTAAAAGTAAATATTCCTGCAAAAAGAAACAGACAGATTTTCTACAATCATCTTTCTGCAGTGGTTGTGCAGAACCTAGAAGAAGGAAAAACCTAAATAGCTTTAAGATAGATCCTGATATTTTCATCAAGTGATTACCTGCAGTATCAAAGAGCTGCTGTGCCTGAGATTCTTTCAGGTTGTATGTTTCTGTGAAATATACTTCGATTTCTAACTTTACATTGCATATTCCTCTATGTCAGGAGGTCTCCAGTGGCTCTATATTTCATATACAGTATAAATACATAAGTCTAATACTGTCTGTTGTATTTAGAAACTCACTGCTCTCATATTCATGACATGCAGGCATCATGTCAGTCAAACCTGCTCATAAATCCAAATTCACTAACAGGAGTCCTGCATGTTCCTGTTTATCACGGAGCAGAATGGTGACCCTAGACATAGAAGTAAAAGGCAGCAATAATGCAGTTGCAGCTTCTAAAGTGATAAAAATTCTCGTGTACCAGAAAGCTGAAATTTCAAAATTAATAAAAGCTCCCCAAACTGTGCATGTTAAAGGCAGGGTTTTTTGCAGTGAGAGGAAAATTAATTTCCCTAAAAAAACCTGAAGAACAAACAAACATATCTCTTTTCCCAAACCCACTTTATGACCACAAAGCCTGAAAACCTGTTCAGTTTTTATGACCCCCACAACATAAATTGCCAGACCTTCACGTTTCTGTCTGCTTGGTTTTTCCTCTTAGAGGAGGGAAAAAAAAGAACAAAATTATGTGTCAGACTAAAAGGCCATTTTTTTGAAGAAAAAAAATTTCACTGTTATTATAATCCATGTTCAGGATGTGACAGTTGCCTGAATTTTAGGGATTCTGACTGTTGGTGGCTCCTTCTAATGGTGATAGGACACCTGTGAGTGAGTAGGGACCTGGGATTTTAACAGGGACTGAGATTTCCTGAGTGAAAGTTATTAAGGAAGTGCTGAGCAGTCACAGAAACTGGTTTTCTTTAACCCTGGTCTCCTGAGCTTGCTGAGCTCTGCTGGTTTGTGCTCCAGGGGAAGTTACAGTGCTTTTAGTTCTGCAGCTAATTGACTGAGGCTACAGTAGTAACTTGCTGTTGATGAGGTTTAATTGAAAGTGCAGGGCATTAACACCATGTTCTGAGCATAAGCAGAGAGCTCACCACAGCCGACTGCATCAAGGGCTAATGCCAGCTCTCCTTCTATCCCAAGCCAAGAATGGTCTTTATGAAAAACAAGAAAACCCAAATAACACTAATACCTTGAGGGGTGGTGCAGAAAAAGAAAGGCTTATAGTCTCTATGTGTTGAATGTGGGTTTTTTTCTCCCTTTCAGAGCATATTTAAGTCACTTCAGCATGGCAGGTGGGTGGGTCACCTTCTCCACTAGACCCCAGCATTAGGATTGGATTTGGCTCTAGCCAAGAATCAGTGTAGCTCAATACCCTTCAGACAGTGATGACACTTAGGTGTGGCCTTGAATATTTTTCTATCTCCTTTCTGGAGAAAAGCAAGGATTTAGATACCAACAAGCCTGTAACAGGCAGCTTAGGAGCATGGCTGATTTCAGGGTCCCTTCCCGGGAGCTTTCTTCCATGGGGATGTACTGGGTTTCCTGCATGGTAACTCAGCAGCTCCTGCCCTGTGCAGTTAAAATGTATGTGACTTACATCATCTCAGTGAGGGTGAAGCTCCTCAGAGAGTAAGATGTTGCAATGTGGAGTGCAGCAATGCCAAAATATTTTAAAAGTCTGAGCTGTAGCCAATTACTTTTCAAGGACAGGGTATTCTCCACTCGCTCCCAGTGTCTCTGCAGCAAGCATATCTCTGACTCATCAAAATCTTCCCAAAGCCATATTGATTTCTTTTTTCTTGGTTTTTTTTCTTTCCCTTTGGCCACTGAAGTCAAACAAACAAACATGATTTCCCCTCCCAGCAGACACCTTATGATGGCTGTGTGGCAGCACCATGGCTTGGAAGGTGCCTTTCCTCTAAGGTGGTGTTTGTCCATAACACCAGTGACCAGCTTTGCAAAACTTCCCCAGGACACCCAGGGCAGTTAGAGCAGAAGCAGGAAGGATTCCCTTTGATCGCCCACCTCAGGGCTCTTGTTGCTAAGCGTTTTGTGTAATATACATCTGTCCTGAGCCTTGTCCCTCATGCCCTGATGCTTCTGGTGATGTTTTGTGGATAGATCTAAATGTAGCCTTCCCAGCCGTAATCCCCATATTTTCTGGAGTGATACAGTGGAAAGCTGACAGCTTCTGGTAAGCTGTACTGTATTTTACCACCCTCCTTGACCGCAAAGAAAACTAAGGCATTGATCATACCAGAGTTCCTCAAAGCAGTCCACCATTCTCTTTGTCCTTTTTCACAGGGTATCCCACCAGTCTCATCAGAAACAGAGAACCATCTCTGAAGATAGGTGGTGCTTGCTATGTCTTTTTGGTATTAAGTTTGACTTCTTGGAAGTTATTCTGTGATGCAGTCTGGGCCTTGAGTATGCTTAGAGGCTGGTTCCTACCACAAAGCTTGGAAGCAGAGCTGGAGTCTAAAGCTTGCACATAAGAAATATGCCTCTAGAACCCTGTTCCAAGGATGTGAGACACTTTCAAAGCATGCATTACATTTAGATTCGTATTTAAAATACCCCAAAACATTACTAAATATTTCCTTTTGCACTCAGTATCTATGCACTATACATAGTACAAAAGTCTGTCTGCTTAATCTCGTACAATTCTATATTTAGCTCGGGAAACCTTATGTTCCTATTTTCCTGATTATGCCAGCACTGATCACAAATCTGCTTCACACTATGCTTAAAATGATACTGTGCTCCAGTTTCTGGACAGTAAGAAAATGCTCACAGCATTAATGCCTCAGAGACTAAAGCACAGGAAGGATCATGGAGGTAAGGACAGGAAGATAAGGATAAGGAGACTAAGGATGGGAAGAGTCATGAGGTAAAATTTTGCTGGTAGTTCTAAAAAACAGGTCCCTTCCAAACAAGAGTGAAGACCACTGCTAGTGAGAGGAACCTGTCCTCCCTTTTTTCATCTGTTTTCCAGGTGGCAGATTGATAGAGATTTTCATCCTCCAGCAGTAAATCTGAAGTCATATACTAGTGCACACTCACACAAAAATCACTTAAAAAGAAAATAATAATCCTATTTGCTGGATAGTTAACAGTGACCATTATCATTCTGTGCTTTATATTTTCATTTAAATTCTTTATCTCGTAGTATGGACAGAAAATATATTTCAATTATATAGCTATGCATGTCTTTTATATTAGGTGGAAATGTTTTAATAGATGTTTCAGTTATCCATTTATTGATCTTAATGTATTTTTAATATGCAGGCACCGGTCTCTGCTAACTGAGATATATCTGCTTTTCCCTAGTTGAGTTCTACAAATTAAAAATAATTTTTTCTCTCTTCCAATAAATAGTATACGGTGGACTTCTGTCTTGTGGCCAATATTTGCTATAAGCTGCCTTTTAATTTATGAGATTAATCTGTGCTCACAAAGAGAGATCTGAACGTTCTACAGACTGCAAGAGAAACAACATCAGAGAGAAATTTTGACCTAGGATGTTTTGCTGGGGTGGACCTCCTTTATTCTAGTCTCTATAGGAGGCCACAATCCTCTAGAGGATCTTTAAGGACTTACCTGAAGATCCCTACTTGGGAACGCTGACATTCTATGTTTGGGCTATTTTGAATAACATAACACTTTTCAGTGTTTATGATTACATGTACTCAATTTAGACAGCTGAATGTGGGAGGATTTCTCATCCATTCTGACTGTGCTTTCTTCACCAGTGGGGCCTCACTAATTTCTGATTAAAAATGTTTTGAATTCCAGAGGGGTGGTGTCTGGGCCAAAATATACCTCCCATGAAGCACTGGACATCTACCTGCTACAAGCATTTCTAGTCACTTGCAGAAGAATTAAAAATCAATCAGGAATTTTCTCTTTGCCTTCTGATAGAGAAGGGGGTGATAAGGACTACATTCTTCATTAATTTTCAATGTAGATATTTTGGTCATTTGAGCTCTGGGATAACAGGAAACTTTCATCCTATGGTTATCTGGCTCAGTCCAGCAATCACCTTTATATTTTATGTCTTGTCTGTTGGTCAATGGGAATCATAATTCCAGTTTTGTAAAGTGTTTTCCTATTAACCAGCTCTGTGAAAGGGCTATGGATTGATTGTGATTATCTCCTATGCCAAGGTTCTCAAAGGTAATGTTGTTTCTCCTGGTGAACCTGGGAGCTGATTGTGTTGAAATATCTTTGAAAAGGTCATATTTGATAGTAGGGGTAAGGACATATTCCCAGGAGTCCCAACATGGGACACTAGCAATGAAAACAAAAATGTGATGAGCTTTCATGCACTAAGGCAAAACACAATAAGAAATCCATCCAAAGAAGGCATTAACTTATTCACACAGGAGACAGGAATCATAAGAAACAGTAACAGTAAAGAAAACAGAGAAAGGAAGATGTCTGTGTGTCTTCCACTTTCACCTTGGCAGACAGTGAGCAATGAGCGGAGCCAAGGAGGAAATGAAGGAAATTGTAGGTGCAAATGACAAACCCCGTATCAGATAAAATATTGGAGATGCTAGAAGTGCTGAGCATGAAGCTGGAGGGTGGTAAAAGGCATGAAAGGTCCTTTCAACAGCACAGCAACCAACACGGTAGTAACTGTGACAGATTTTTGAGTGCAGTGAATTTGCTTAAGTAGATGGAGATATTGTTTCTTGTTACTACTTTTTGATCCTCTCTCTTCACTGTCCAGGATAATCACAGAATCACAGATAATGAGGACAAAAAATTGGTGGGGAAAAAACTTTTCATGATAGAGAAAAGAGAAGTTCCTTGTGCAATATCTTTCACCTGCTCAGTTCCAGCCTGGAGGTTGCTGTCAAGTATTTTTGGTCTCTAGTCATGTATCTTTAAACAGGGAGTGATTCATCAGGAGAGCAGGGTGGTTGTGACCGTCCTCTGCCCTGTACAAATCCACTGGATAACCACCACGCCACTGGGAACTGTGAGGCCATCGTTAGGGGGTAGCATCCTCCCCAGGGGGACTCCAGGGAAATAAGAGAGATCTTCCATTTGCAACCCAGAGCGCTTCCACTCAGGAAGCTGAGGGAAACAGCATATTTTTCACTCCCACCAACTCAGAGCTGTTTAGTTGACACACCTGTCATCTATCCTAGCAGTAGTATACTGCAGCCAATTTTCTTTCCTAAGCCTGTCATCTCCTAGTTCGCATCAGTTTCAGTTGTATGCTGATTATTATTACAGGGCAGAGTTTGTTCTTTCCCATGCTGATATTTTATAGAACATTGACATGCTTTGCCACCTCAGTGCAGGACTGGCTCATGAGACTGGGTGTTAATATTCTCATTTATACTTACATGAAGCTGGAGATACATTTCTCTTCATAGAAATATGCCAGGAGCATGTAAAAAGATAATTTTCCTACACGGTTTAAAAATGTTCTTTCATTGTTCTGTGAACTTGGGGTTCTGGATGCAGAATGTGAGAGCATATTCTTGCAAATTGGAAAAAACAAGCTCCAAAGAATTTGCTCTCATCTCATACTAGGGACAAATAAGAGCTAGTGCCCCTTGTATAATTAGTTAACCCACAAGTGCAAAGCAAAAGGTGGGAGCACCAATATATACATCTATAAAATAGATGGTTTTATTAGTGAACTGTCATAGTAGCAGTCATAAAGATGTTTACAGGGGGGAAACAGGATGTTGCACTTCGTAATGCACTAAATTAAGAACTGAGAAACATGCAATTGATTCCTAACTCTTTCAATTTGTGTGGCTTTGGCAAATTTGCTTCCTTTCTTTTAACCCGTGTCCCTCTATCTCAGCAAGTTCCTGTGTAATCTCCAGGTTTACCAAACACAACACAAAAAATATGCAATTCCATTGATGAACTCTATATCATGCTATGATATATGTAATAATGCAATTGAAAGGGTAATCGTGCCTTTGTGTTAATCCTCTTGTAAGAAAGAACTGTGATCTCCCAGAACAGAATGTACAGGCTATTAACTTGTTCCTACACCAGTCTTTTGACAGCTGGCCCTGAAGGATTAACAAATAGATATGTTTCTCATGGTTTTGTGATTAGTCTTCCCAAACTTATTTAAAAAAATGTATCTGCATGAGCAGAGGTGAAAGTTTTAAAACTATAAAACTTTCAGATCTATAAAAATGACATGTATATAACTGAATATTTCTAGGGCACTTGCTCCCTTATTATATAGGTATTATAAAGATGACATGATATAGTGTCTGTATATAGTGGTGGAAGCATTTGTGTATGTGTCTGTATATATGTTAAGCATACTAGTACGTTTCTAGAGGGTGACAGGACTGTGCCGTTAGCTTTCCAGCAATTAGCTAGAGAGGGGTCCTTAAAATTGAGGCAGTGGTTCACACAGAGAAGACGGCAAGAGCAGGAAAATTCCAGGATTCAGATAATTATAAATATATAAATAAAAAATTCAGACTGAGGAAAGAGGCAAAAAGTTCAGAAAGAGCTCAGGAGTACAGAGAGAGACACCAACCAGAGAGACAGCCCGTTGTTACATCCCACATTTGCAGAGGGAGCTGGTAGATATCTTCTGCTGAAGCTCTGCCCAGATGGAGAGATGGGTGTGAATAAGGGAAACATCCTCACCGTGCCTGTGTGCACCATGTGGATTTTGGCATGCTAGCTGGTGCTGGAGTAAGCCTCTGAAGAAGGACACTTCAGATACAACAGAACACCTTCCCTGTGAGGAGGTCTAAAAAGAAGATAGAAACTCACCGGTTGTGGAGGATAATCTTAAAATAAGAAGCACTTGGGGCTGGGGTGGGAGGCAAGCAATGAAGTACAAGAGGTGTCTTGCAGTGACAGGTACCTCACTGCTTTCAGAGGGATCCCTTCAGGCAGGGCTGCCAAATCACCTGCTCTGCAGCCCAGGCACTTTTATCTGTCATCCTGGAGTACTCACTAGGTCATGAAACAAAAGGCAGGAATCACAGAATGTATGATTTTAGGAAATGGATGCCTACAGACAGAGACTGAAGGCGGCAAAGTTTGTTAACTAAGTTCTTCACCAGTACAAGTATTGGTTACTGGGAAAGAGTGTGGTACTTAGAAATGCATTTATACTTTGGTAACACATATTCTTGGCTTTCTTTGGTGACACACTTTCTTTCTGCCCTCTGTCCCTTGCGGTCATTGTCAATCTGGTTGTTTTTCAGTTGAACCAGTTTTCCATTCTGGTTATCTTCCTGGCCTCACAAATTCTCATGCTGGTACCGTGGATGGTGCACAGCAAGGGTAAGAGTAAGCAGACAGGCATGGAGAAGGAATATCAGAAGCTGCTTAAGCACCAATGACACTAGCTTCTAACCGTTGCTAGATGAGAGATTGAAATCACAGAATCACCAGGGTTGGAAGGGACCTCTGGAAATCATCTAGACCAAACCCTTGCCAGAGCAGGTCCACCTACAGCAGGTTGCACAGGATGGCATTCAGGTGGGTTTGGAATATCTCCAGAGTTGGAGACTCCACCACCTCTCTCGGCAGCCTGTTTTATTGCTCTGCCACCCTCAAAGGAATGAAGTTCCTCCTCATGTTTAGATGGAACTTCCTATGTTCAAGTTTGTGCCCATTACCTCTTGTACTGTCACTGGGCACCACTGAAAAAAGACTGGCCTCATCCTCCTGGCACCCTCACTTTGAGTATTTATAAGCATTGATGAGAACCCCCCTCAGTCTTCTCTTCTCCAAACTAAAAAGACACAAGTCACTCAGCTTTTCCTCATAAGAAAGATGTTCCAGTCCCCTAATCATCTTCACAGCCCTTTGCTGTACCCCCTCCCGCAGCTCCTTGTCCTTCAACTGGGGAGCCCAGAACTGGACACAGTACTCTAGATGCGGCCTCACCAGGACAGAGTAAAGGGGGAGGATGTCCTCCCTCAGCCTGCTTACCCAGGATGCTATTCGCCTTCTTGGCCACAAGAGCACATTGCTGGCTCACGGTCATCCTGTTGTCCACCAGGACTCCCAGGTCCCTCTGTGCAGAATGGCTTCTTTTGGTACAGTTTGAACCTGCCACGAAGGTTCTCTATTTCTGTGCTACTTAAAAAGCTGTCTTTGCCCAGGACAGGAAGACATTTTTTATGATCTCTTCAGAGTTAAAATAAGTAATTAGAAGTGAGGACTCTTTACCTTCGGCAGAGTTATGGACTTGCTTTGTATTTTGACAATACTAGCAATGTCATCCTCTGTATTTTGAGTATCAGCTGTTCACTCTGAGTTCATCTTAACATCATTGCCACTTCTACCAGCAACTTCTTACCTTTGGGAGAGTGCTAGAAATCAAACTGCCTACTGCTAGCGTTTCTTCCAGAAGACCAGACTCTTTCTCCTGAATAGTACCTGTACTTTCCTTTCCAAGACAAATGTATGTCAAACTGGAAACCTAGGAAAAAATTCCATCAAATTCTCACATAAATCTATACCTCGGCAGCTAATGATGTTTGGAAGAATGTCACCTTGCTAGAATTCGCACTGTGTTGACTTTTTCCTTCCTATTGGGAATAGGTTGCATTCTAATTTAAGAACGTCTGTAATTTCCTTAGCTGTCATCCCAAATGGTATCTTTCAAATGTTATAATCAATGTGAACTTCCTGTTTCCAATAAAGGAAGTTCAGAACTCAGGAGTGCCAACTAGAATGGACGAGCAAGAAATCACAAAGCACTGAAAAAAAAAAAAAAAGAAAAAAAAGGCAACCCAAAAAACAAAAGCAAAAAGCAAAGGAAAAGCCTGTGCCATTATACAGCTACAGGAATGTGTGAAATGTGTGGTCTCTTCTAATTACAAACACAGAAGCTTGTTTATGGGTGGACTGGAGATAGCAATTGCTTACTATCAATGCCTTAGCAATTGTAAAACTAATTACACCCCTCCCTAAATGTAAATAATTAACAGCAAGTATCTTTTCAGCCCTCTATTCATTTGTTTATCATTTTGGAAACAACTGGTCTATCTGGGCATGGGCACATCTGAGCAGGAAAAACAGGCAATAATTACAGAGATCACAGATGTTCCAAACAGTCTGCACCAAGGGAATTTCTCCCTGGAAGTCTGCAGAGGTTTTGCCCCTATTTTTTACAGCATCTGTTAGAACAGTTGGATTTCCCAGGCATAATGCCTATTGTAACGTCTCTGAAAGTACTAAGCTCCTGGGATAGGATTCAGCTCCAGATTAAGACACATTAACTTAGGTGTTTGCACAACTAAATGTTGACTGGGTGCCTCTGCAGTTGGTGGAGATGTAGTCACTAGAAGGAGGGGAGTTGAGAGCGCTGTTCAGTTGACTGAACATAGGTGTAAACTTCAGAGGGAGCTGAGCACTTTTCCATATTGACTAGATCCCCATCAGCTCTAAAGGAAATATAATCTCTTGGCTCCTGTGTCAACCCAGTTCTGGAAGCAGAGGCATTTGAGATGTTAGGGTATTCAAGACATCCACATGCAGCTGATACAAATCCAGATCTGCACCATCCTGGAACAGTGGCAGGAGTCCAGGAAGGATAGCACAGAGTAGCTGAAATCACTCCATCTGGTACCAAATTCCAACTCTAATCTGGAACTCAATATATCCTATCTAGGGTTTTACCTTCCTGACCTTTCTGATGGTCCTTGGCTCAAAACATTTGAAATGGTATTAATCTAATATTCATCATCAAATATTATACTAAATATCCACACTGTAGATGTCTGCCTCTTAAGCTTGACATCCTCTGCTCCCTCTGGTGTCCCTGGACAGAAAGGAGTACTTTGAGATTTTGTTTTATCCATCCTACTCTGAAGGAATATTTTAAAATGAAGTAAATCATAATTTGGAAGTACCAGTTTCTCTCCAGGGTTGATAAAGAAAGTCTACGCAAGTAATTTGAAAGTAGGAGTA
Source organism: Chionis minor (assembly GCA_013398295.1). Classification (NCBI taxonomy): domain Eukaryota; kingdom Metazoa; phylum Chordata; class Aves; order Charadriiformes; family Chionidae; genus Chionis; species Chionis minor. Next base: position 687,775 of record VZSF01010398.1, on the reverse strand, counting down.
TATCAGTTTGAAACTTATGAAGAAGGTGCTGTTGGATTTCTCCCACGGTTTTTTGGATTGCATGGAGGGTTTTCTAGCTCGCTGGGCAGGCAGCCCACACCCGACTGGGTTCACCAAACACATAATGCTGCAGTGAGAAAGTGCATAGGATGCCTCTGGGAACAGCTCTAAGGTTCTTGCAGCTGCAGGAGCTCTTGGAGAATCCTTTGAAGTCAGAGAGTTTAGAAAGAAGTGATCTGTCCCTCCAGCTGCTTTTGCCTAAGGGAAGCAAAATTCTAAACCAGCCCAGCTGTGTGGCGATGGAGGAGCAGGAGATGCCTGATCTGCCGTATAGAAGCTCTGGGAAGAGAGCAAGGTTTGGAAAATTCTCCAACAGGACACTGACAACAGAGACAACACATTAAAAAACATCGGAGGGGGCTGGGTGGGTGTTTGAATATGTGGCCCATGGAATGATTTGATGCTTTCAGCTGACATCCTCATCTTCTAAAAATACGTTCCGATTGGTGACACTTCCTTGGACAATTTGCTCTGAAAAGCAGGAAGTATCATGTGCAATAGTAAATTGCAATCATCATCCCTGCAAATTAACAGTGACTCAGAATTCATCAGGTGGCCTTTGGTGATAGGTACCAATTCCATCCAATCCTGGAGACAGTGTTGTGTCATTTTTTTCCTATGCTGCTAATTTAGATTAATGCTTTTTATTGTTGGTTGTCAGCTTTGACTGATTGAACAGTAAAGTTACATGCCATTTCCCCTGTATCATTATGGCACTTTGTGAGGAAAAATACAAATGAATTCACATGTTTAATTGGAGCATAGAAATATTTTTTCTGGCGCTGGTTTCAAGAATAAGCATAGAGAGCTGTGTAAAAGCACTGATTGGGTTACTGATTGTGTTAGTGTAAATTCTCTAATTGTTTGTTCTTTCTGTCTGCGGTGAGTAGTTCAGACAGAAGTTGTTTTTCATTGGCAGTTTATCACTTTCTAGGATTCTGTAAATATCTGCAGAAAGAACAGTCATATTCCTGCAAACAGATTTTTCCACAACAGATTTTTCTACTACCTCAATTTCAGTTCCTTCTCTGGATTAAATTTCCCTCTTCTGTATAATCTTAACCTCACTCTCTCTTATCCTACCCACAGAAAAGGGAAGAAAGCCTGAGAAAGAGGGCAGGTGTAAGAAGTCAGGGCATGTGCAAATGTAATTGGGTACAAGGAAGAATGTCAGTCCTAGAAGCCGCTCAATCCATCAGTGCTGGCAAGAACTCTCATGGACTTTTGTAAAAGGATGAAAAATGGACAGCACAGGAATGTCCTTTCTAGGCTTTTCCTAGCTGAGCAGGGAAACAGCTCACTCTTCTCTCCTGCACCTCAAAATGTCATTTTGGTAGACTTTGTAACGCTGAAGGACACCAGTGGTGTTTGAGCTGGTCAGTCACAGACTCCTGGATGCTACGGGGAGTTGAGTTCAGTGGAATAGCCAGATAAACTGCTTGAAGCAATGAAGGAGCTCCAGACCCTGAAACACCATCCATAGCACCGGGCTGTAGGTAAGTCAGAATAAATTATTTGGAGTGAGGTGTACTTTCTGCAGAAGCAGTGGAGAAGATATTTCAGGTCTGCAGGCTGTAGGGATTGGGGAAACAAGGAAGCTAAAAAGAGGACTAGCAAGGGAATAGTAAGATAAATTTTTGGAAGGACAAAAACCATAAACTGACAGGCTTTCTGATTTCTGGCAGTGATTTTTGACCAAATAAACTACTTACTTTGGTTTGTTGCTATACTGCTGAGGAAAAACAGAGCCTGGGTCCATGCTTTTTAAAACAGAAGAGTATACACTGAGGAGAGTACCAGTCTCATATCACGGGTGATTTTATTTTTTTCTCAGTGCTAAACAAACCTCCAGCACACCAAATAATGGATCACAGTCCAAAACACAAGGAAAATAGATCTTCTGGGTTGAGGACATTCATTCACAATAAAGCTATTTTTTCAAGATGCCAAACACTTTCAAAAGGAGCCCATGCCCTGATTGTCTTGAAGTACTTGAGGCCAGGATTAATATCTGTACTAACCTAATCTGGGTGTTCCTAAATCACTTTTTAAAAAGTCTTTTTTAAAAGAAAAGTGTACTGTAGCTATCTTATTTTCAAAAAAACCCACCAAACACTGTGGCTGACAATAGTGCCTGACCAGATTTGGACAGTCCTGCAATGGAGACGCCGCTAACCGTTGCTTACTCTGCACTCCTTGAGACCCCTTGCTCTAAGAGCCTCTATACATACCTGAAAGGCTAAATTAGCAGATTTCTTCACTTTGTGATAAGCCACTTTCTGTTAACTCTTTCCATGTCTTTCCTTTTCCCCGAAATGAATTTTGTGCTGGTAAACATCGCTGTAACAGACAAGGTGACAAAATGCAGATGTCTGCTGTGTTTCCAGCACATGAGGGGCTCTGCTGAGTATACAGGGCTGCACAGTAACCTTGGCAACTCTGGGGAGGGCAGGCTTAGAGTTAGGGGGTGTTGAAGCAAAAAGTGATGAGCCTGTGAGTTCTGTTCAGTGGGACAGGCAATAAGACACAGCATAATGTGACATATTCTCCTCCCTCTTTTAGGGTTTGAAGAACTAAGTGTGATTTCAGAGAGGTTTGTGGATTTGGGTTTGGGTTTTTTTCCCTAGATCTAGAATTGCTGAAAAATCTATTGCAGCCTTTAAAGGAAAAGCAGCCTATTCTCATTTACTCCAACCAGTGGATAAGGAGTCTGCAGGACAGGGAGGGATATGTCCAGGAAGAGATCAGTCTCAACTGCTTTCTCCAGTGCATTTTTTAAATCTCCTTAGAAGACAGTTTCTTGGTTGCTTTGTGATTTCTCTCGGCAATCGTGTCATTTTTGTCTCTGGTCAATGAGTTTTGTTGTTACTGGAATGCAAAACATCAAACCTGTCTGCTCTCTTTTCTCCATCAAAAGTGAATCTGTGGTTTTCAAAGTGCAAACCATCAGCCTTAAATCAGTACTTTGTTCAAAGTCCACTGGCAAGAATGTTCTGGAAAGTTTAGAGGTGAAAATGGCAGCTACCTATAAAGTTATTTTGTGAACTCAAGTTGATATAAGGCAAATAATTCAGTAAAGGATTAGGCACTTACATGAATATGAATAACATCAGCAATTGTGCTGGCAAAGAGAAAATTTACAGGGGTTATCAATCCTTATGCGCCAGAGCATGGGGCCATTTCTTGTAAGAAATATTTTCCTTCCTATATAGGCCTTAATCCTCAGAGGCCTCGACATATGACACCAGCCTTTAAAGCATCTCTGAGTGGCTTGGAATGAGAGGCACAGCAAAACTCAGGGTGAGGTGGGATGAGTCTCTTTTGGAGATTAGGAAGACAGAAAGGCTGGTAATTCCCACTGATCTCCACTAGTCCAGAAGCAGGGACTTAACAGTTTGGCTGTTTTTCTAGGAAACACTGAAATGTGAATTGCCATTGCCAACTGAAGGACAGTAATTCTTTTTTAAGCGTGGTGAGGGTCTCTGCCAGGTTTCCCTGAGAGTTAAATACAGGAAACCTTTTCACTTCCCACCTTTGGCCTGGTGAGCATTTTACGGAGTCACCACTAAATCACGAAGCACTGGGAGGAAAGTCCTCTCTTGCTGCAGCTGTACACACAGCCACCTGAATTATGAGCTCCACATCCAGATACCGGCTCCTTCTGTCCTCCTCTTCTCCCTGCAAGGTTACACTCCCTGTGGAAACAAAGAGTCAGTAACAGTTAGCACGACTAGGGTGTTAAATCAGTACAGCAAAATTTATGGAAAGACTGAGAGAAGCAAGTTTGTCCTGTAATGACACTCTAAATAGCCATTTTCTGCTGCCTTTCTCAGAAGGCGGAGAAGAGGGATTTATCTTGGGTGTAACTCTGCCAAACTATGCAGTGCTGCACCGAGATTTTGCCCCTTGTGATGTTGTCTCTACTTGACTGAGGGGGTCTTATCTTCAAATTGCTTAAAGTACTTGTTCCCCATTCCAAATGATAAAGTAGAGCTTTAGGCTCTGGATGTCCTCCAGGTTTTCCAGTAGGAGTATTTCATTGCCAAAAACCCAATCCAACCTCATGCTTGCCAGCCCTCATTTGCCTTGATGTCTCAAATGCAATATCTTGGATTTCAACAGGAGATTCCTGTCTGATATGGGAGACAGCGAAGCCAAGGAAATTGTTTTGAATTCAAACCCTTTTAAGCACAGCATCATATCATGGTGAAGCCACCAGCTGAAATGAAGACCGACAGTTTAATTTCTTGAAGTACTGGAAAAGAAAAGACATCTGCCATGATGGCTACTGGCTTCCACAAGCTGATGGTAATAGACTGTGAGACCCTTTATAGCTAGAGAAATTAATCCTTTTCTTCCTCTAATATACCCGTCATTTTCTATATGAGAAAGAATGGTTTTTACAATCTACAGCATAGCTATTTTGCCTTCCTATCCCTTCTCTGCCTCTAGCCGCTGCTCTCCATGGATTTTACAGATTTGCCAGTCTAGTCTATCTTGTGATGAGGGAGAAGTGGGTTTGGTCAACAACAAGAACAAAGACTTGAAAACGTTGGCTCAAAACTTTGTTTTGCTTTGTTTTAAATAATTGTATCTTAGTTGAATATGAAAAGGAGACTGCTAAATAATACAGTAATAATAGTAATAACAATAATAATAGTAACAATAAACCCAGTAGTAATCCTTCTCCACATGATATGGAATTTCATAAATGGCTGTTTTCTTCCTTGACTCCATCAAAACTTCTGGTATCTTGGATCTGTGACACAAAATCACCTGGAAGGCAAAAAAAAAGGGGATGAAATTTGGGATCAGAAAAATTAACTGGGAATTTCAAAAGCAGCAAAGCCAGAGCAGTCAGGTTATGTGTGCATTTGTAGTTGTCACCTCTCCCACCAGAACAGCGGTAGTTCCCTTTACCCACCCTGATCATCTGTGTGCTTGTGGCTTCCTTGAATCCCTGCCCGCGCTGACATGCCGGCCCTCCTTCCCAGCCAGGGTGTGCAACAGCTGAGCGCTCCCTGCCCCTCTTCTGATGGAGCCAGTCCTTCAGGTCTCACTTCTCAACCCAGGCAGTTCAGTGAAACTTGTAAAATGTCGTTGTTCCTGGGACTTATCTCCCTCTTTCAAACGTGGTTGAAATTGGCAAGTGTGTTCAAAAGTAATTAAGGGAGGAATGACGGACGGTTTGACAAGGTACCTTATTTCCTTAGGAAATCAGGCTAAAAAAAAGGAGGATTGTCATGTAAAAATCATAAATTTTTCCTAAACAAAGACTTCCTTTGTTCCCTTGAGCATCAAAGATTAGCAAAAGCTGGAGGAATTTTAAACTCCAATTTAAACTTCAGCGCTTGTGCTAGCGGTTTACTATTGAATTGTCAATTATCTTAGTCTTTTTAATTAACTCTGCTTTCACACTCTGGTACAATATTTATTTATTCTGCTTTTAACGAAAAAATAGAACATAGTACTAAATGGAAATAGAACTGGCTTGCCATGGAGGGAAAAAACCTCATAAACGTAATTTCATCCAACATTTGGTTTGGTTTTTTTAAGGTTTTCCATTAGTTTGGTCTGGCAAATGATTGTTTTCTAACCTATGCTGTAGGGTTGTTCCTTCCTGATCAATGCGTTATTTGTAGGCTTTTCTATTGGACTTATTTGTATAGCGTTCTTACTCTTTTTTGCTGGAGAACTGAAGGTGTAAAGAGAAGAATCTGAGGACTGTTGTGACCTTTGTTTCGGATGTTACCTCTGTCTGAAGGATTATACACACATGCCATGGGCTGTTTGTGGTAAAATCTTTAAGGAGCAAAGTCTTTTCTGCTATTTGACCACAGGACAGAAGTCTGCAGTATCGTAGTATATAAAATACAACAAACATTGATGAATTGTCACACTCCTTGTCCATGTAAATGCAGAAGTACAGAGGTTGCAGACTGGTCATGAAGTATAAGAGTAGCAGAATAAAGGAGCTCTCTTCTCCTTTGGCTTCAGCCACAGAGTTTGCAGGATCATCTTTCCTGCAACACTTCGGCAACACAGTGTGTGTGGGTACTTGACTTACACGCTGGGAATTGGATTGGAGAGCTGCAGGTTTACAGATTGATCCAAGAAACGGAGCACCTGTATATTGAGGCTATAACCTTTCCTATTCTTTATGGATTTTCATGTACACTATTTACTCAGTTACATGCAGAATTCTTAAGCAGAGACAGGCTGAGACCAGTACTGCATGAAATGGTACACAGATAAAATTAAACTTTATGTGAGAATGTATTTACCTGAATTTTTCTTTCCCCATACCAAAACAGTCAAATGTTTGCCTGGAGTATCAGAGAAGTTGGATCTCTCTCAGGAATTCCTCATAGGCTTTCTGACACACTAGGATGACATCTTCTAAAATCTAGTGTTGAGATGAGATTTTTGCAGAATCGGAGCCAACAAAACCAACATTTTTGCTGTGGTGCGGGACCTTTGAGAAGTTTTATTTAGCAATTCTGTGAAACTGGATGCCCGGATTTATTTAATTTTTTTCTCTCTCTGTATGGGTTGCAACAGTGTTTTAAAATGTTCTGTAATGAAAAAGCAATGTTAAGAAAACATTCTGCTAACATTGAACTTAAAAACTTTTGGCTACTTCTTCATTATAGGACTGGTCTTTGTATATCGTTCTTTTTAAAATTCCTAGTGATGAAAAAATAGCAAACAGTATATTGAACTATTTTAATAATGTATGACTGATGACTAGACACATAGTTCTTTAATTGAATTTTTTTTTTTAAATTAGACCATGTCTTTGAACAATATGCCAAATCACAGTTTAAATCTTTACCAAAAGACAATTTCCTCTCCTTGCACTGGGTTGGTGTCTTTCTGTTGCCAGCAATAAATAAATAAATACCAGTAACCTAATTTTTTATCATCTTGCAGTGGTACACTGAGATCAGAAAATCCTAGAGTTATAGAGCTGAGTTAATCAATGGACATTTGCAGGGGGCAGTCAGGTTCCAGCATTTTCTTCTGTATTTTTTCCCTTCCACATGGAAATTTTTCTATAATCGAGCTGCCTCCAGCATATTTTCATAAGGAAACAGACCAGTCAAACTCATGCCTGTAGGGTTCTTAATAGAATTTATGATGTGCTCGCTGAGACTCCTATTACAAAGGAGGAAGGATAAACTCTTATCTTTTTCTTTCATAATGAGTCCTTATTGGATCATAAGCAAAACTGAATTCAAGATCTTCAACTGCAGAATTAAAGGTGCAATCATTAAAGTGCAAAGAGCTAAAAACTCACACATATATTTTATACAGACAAACATTTGGGAAGGTGGAATGCCTTGTATTCAAAAATACACATTTTCACAGGTCCTAACTGCTGTTATCAGAAATAAAGAGTGATAACATTAAAAAATCAGAGAATTATTAACATGCACATAATTTATACACAAACATGTACAGTGTGTGTGTGTTTACATCTATACATATCATGGATGTGTGTTTATACATGTTGATATATAAATATGCGTGCACAATGTTCAAAAAAGTAATGGAGATGTTCTGCTATGGAAATTTAGGAGTTTTGGTATGAAAGCTGAAGAGGAACTTTTTACAAGGGCATGTATAGGATGAGGGGTAATGGCTTCAAACTGAAAGAGGGTAGATTTAGATTAGATCTTGGGAAGAAATTTTTCACTGTGAGGGTGGTGATGGACTGGGACAGGTTGCCCAGGGAAGCTGTGGATGCCTCATCCCTGGAAGTGTTCAAGGCCAGGCTGGATGAGGCTTTAAGCAATCTGGTCTAGTGGGAGGTGTCCTTGCCCGTGGCAGGGGGGGTTGGAACAAAATGATCTTTAAGGTCCCTTCCAACCTAAACCATTCTATGATCCTATGATTTATACCTTAAGATGGACCAAGGAGATTTTCCTGTTCATTTTGACCTCTGTACATCTATATAACTGGACTTCTAATGGATTGCATCAAACTGTGTGTTCTTATGAGCTGGTGAAAAATTGTGACCTCCATGGAAATGTTAGTGGCACATATGCAATGTATAGCACTGGGGACAAATCTGGGCAGGGGAGACCTTCAAAAGGCAGGGTGGAATGGAGTGAGGAGGAGGAAACATTTGCTATAGATTTGCACTTTGTTTCAGAGTTGAAACATCTTTCAAAGGTTAGGCTTGAAGGTTGGGGCCACCAAAATGAATTGTGAAATGATCTTCACGACTCTGTTTTTTGTTGCGTCCGTGGATGGTCCCTCAGTTTCTATCTGAAATCTTTACCCACTCTGAACTGAGTGGGAAAACAAAGTTAATTGCTTAAGTCTCCTTGTAGAGCTGTAAAAAGGGTGACAGTGTTTCTATCCTCAGGATACAGAAGTGAAGAGTAGAAATGTCTTAAACGAAGGATTGTTTGCAGTCAGTGTAGTTGGATGTTGAGCTGCAATAATTGCAAAATCTTTCTCAGGAACAGCCAGATCTTAAGTATTCCTCTCCACTGCCTTTCCAGGCTCCTTTGACCATTTTTTGGAGCTCAATGCCACCATGACTGTACTGGGTTGCTTTGGTAGTAATGTGGGACTGGATCCAGCCACTCTACTTCAAGGTGACGAAAATCATCTTTTAGAGAGAAGCCATTTCTATTACAGTGATTTTCAACACTTTCCTTGAGAAAATTATTTTCTTGTCCATACTTTCTATTACAATTCCTTAACTTCCAGGTCTCACATCTGCTTCCCATCAAGCCGAGATCAATATGAGATTGCTTCTGCAGCTTCTGGCCACTGGTCAATGAACCAAAGACCTAGCAAACCTCTTTCTTCCTCTCAGTTATTTTTAGTCTCCTTTTTCAGATAAATAGCAGTGAGGGAACGGTCTGTGGTGGCAGAGGAAGGACTGTTTTCAGAAGCAGTTGACTAAGGGTTTAAATATTTGTCTGCTCTATGTCCCAGGATATTACCTGTGCACTTTCTCCCTCTCCTTACTCAGATTTGCAATGTTCTTGTAGCAGGTGAAGTGCTGCTTTGTGGGCTGCCAGTCCCTGAAATGGCTAAATCAAAATGCTCTGGTGCATTGAATTTTGGCATTATTATTCAGTAAGTCGTGTACCTTCCCCTCATCTGCTCCCTCTTGATATCTCTTGTTATTAAACAGCCATTGCCTCTGACACCAGATGAATGCAGCCTGGATATCCAGACAGGGCAAAGCACATGCGGGTACAGAGCTTGCTCCTGAGGCGACCCTCACTGCGAGCGTGTCTCCAGACACATTAACAACATTGCATCCAGAACCATTTATCAAATGCCAGAAGTGGCTCCTGAAGTGCTATTGGATATGCTTCTAACTCCGTTAGACTGTAAAGCAGAGAAAGAGCCAAATCCTGGCAGTTGCAGGAGCTGGGAGAGCAAAGACAATACAGGCTAGAGATTAAATCCAATAGCTACATGCTAATGCAAAATCTCCTTAGCTTTTCAGTGAATAATCCTCTGGTCTGCAATATTAATTCACCAGTTTGGAGAAATTTCTTCAGCCAACAAGGTTCATTCAATCTGTATATGTATTTCTCCAAAGTTTGGATCAGATTTTGGGTTGGGGCATTGCTATCTTCCTATAACAAACCCATGGTATTTATTTCAGTCGGGTCAACCTGTGCCATGCCCAGAGAAATCCCGTCACCTGGGCAGAAAAAATACTTCATCCTTTAATATTTTTCAGAAAGGAAGGACCTGCTGTGAACCTAACCATTGTTCAGTCAGTTCAGGGTCTTTTACTCCATTTCTTTTGATGATTGAGTCACCTCTGCAATGTTTTTTTCACTCTGCAACTTAAAGCACGCTTTGCTTGAGAGCTGTGGCTGTATTACCCTTTCAGAACAAGCTATGACGCTTGTGAAAGTTTTTCAATTATCCTCCAAAGTCTTTTTGGACAGGTAACATTTTTTTATTAAGCACTTTTCTGATAATGACTTCCTCTTTACATCTCTGTGCCTAAGATCACACCTTAATGGGCTTGATGTTGGAATTGGTGGGGAAAAACCTATACTCAGAGACTATATTCAATGATTAGGTGACAACGCAGTTCTTTGATATCTATTAATTCTCTGCCTGTTTCTTTGACACTGCAACCCTGATGGCTGCCTTCCCTTTTTGCATGATCAGTCCTCAGCCCGAGAGCTGAGGTGGGCTCACACCTGGACAACCCTTCCCTCAGACATAGGAAAAGGGAGGAGGGGAGAAAGATGCAGACAAACCTGGACAAATACATCATTTGAACTCAAGATTTTGAAATCATCTCCTTATATTCCATTTTGGGATGTTGTACACCACTTTTATAGTGGTGTTCCTCCACCCTGTGGAGGGCTGTGGGTTGAATACCTATGGGGCCTGTTACAGAGCTCAGAAAGAAGCCTGTGCAGAAACTCCCACCTACTTTGTTAAGCTCAGAATCATGTCTCTCCTAGGATAGCAGCGTTCCAGCAATTTGCCCATTGACGCTTGGGGAAGGTGTAGCTGGTACAATTTGGCCCATTTTAAAAATAAAATGCTGTCCTTCTTAAAAAGCCTGTTTGTTGTTTTGCAGTTACTTCTGGCAAACACTGACAAGTTGGTGGGATTAGTGGGATGGTTTTGGCAAAGTAGCTTGCTTCTTCAGGTTCTCCCACCCCTCATCTGTCCATTTCAGCAAGTTTTGCTAAATTGGTGGCATTTAAAAAATAATTTTAATAGGGGGAAAAATCCAGTAGTCAGAGGCAGCTAAGCAGGAATCTGAAATGCAATGGCTTCTGCTTCTTTTGTTGAATGTGAGATCTGTTATCAAGGGTAAAAGAACAAACAATGACCAGCCAAAAAAAGAGGAAGAAAGATAAAAAGGAAAAATCTTTGCTTATCTTAAATGTGCCTGTGTCAGTCTTCCAGCCTGCAAAACTAAGGGTTAAGTTATGAATTGGGAATAGCAAAACAGACCAGCGAAAGAGAAAATCTTTGGCAAAAAACACTGGGGAAGATACAGGCACATGGGAGATGTTATTTTGAGACCTGCGGGCAATTTCCTGGTGAGAGAGTGTACCCAGGTACTGTAAGGCTGAGTGATCAGGCTGTCGACTACCTCTTCTTGCTTCTCCATGTTCTTCTGAAATAAATGCAGTCAGGTTTTGCTCAAAAGCTTCATGCTGTTGTATAAAAAGGATCACCATACCAGAGTCCTTGAGCTTTGCCAGATCTACAGTCCACCCTCACCCTCTGTGGCTGCAGCAGGCTGTGTTTGACACAAGCAGTGCTCTGGAGGGGTTAGATACGATGGAGTAGAAACTGAAGCAAGTGATGGATCCCAAATCAATTCTTGTCACCAAAGGCTCTAACGCATACTATGAATAAGACCCTAATCCATGGGTCTATGTTCAGAGGAAAAAATTTGCTGGTGAAACAGGTGAGGGGGATCATTCAGCCTGACCGTGCTGGTTTCACAGGTGGTAGGTACCCAGATGCCACCAGCCTGGGCATTGGTGTAAAACTCCAGACTGATTTCACCACCTCATTTCTCATTCCATCCTGATAACTAGAAAACATTCCGTTTATCTACAATAATAGACAGTTTCTTCATCTGTTGCCCTTTCAGCATGTGACGACTATAAACCACTGGTTACAAAGCCTGAACATTTCAGAATATAGTGACATTTAAGGAAAAAGATTGCCAAGCTCTTGAAAGAAACACACCACTGAAATACATAAAGAAGCAACTTCCTTGCAGTTACAGCGATAAAGAAATTAACGGCACACCAGGTTCCAAAATCCCACTGCTGTTTGGAGATATCTCCTTTTTTCTCTTTTTTTTTTTAAACTTTTCTCTCCCTCTACAACGTATAAAGGTAGCCGCAGTTAACGGGATGGCAAGACACAGAGAAGATATGCTTCCCCTGAGTTTTATGAAGCTGATATCAATCTTTTATTTCATAAACTTCAGGCCTGTTATTACCCTAAAAGCGTGTTCCACGGCATTTAATGTGACACTGATGAGAATACAAATAAAGGGAAGTGAGGGAGATGGAGGACAGGGAGAGAAGAATCAAATGATGTTAAATGCAAGGACCTGAACAGGGCTTCCATATCTGTTGCCATTGAGGAGCGTTTAAAAGGGCCATGAAACCATAGAGCATCTGAATTGTGTTTGGGGGCAGTAAATCAATTTAAGCTTCAGCAGTGAGGGAAAAAATGCCATCCGAGAAAGGTGAGAAAGGAAATTTGGGTTATGAAGGCATGAAGGCTTGCATGTGAGTTAATGAGGCATGCTTTAGCTGAGTGTTATGTGGAAAGTCAGGGTATAAATGCCCTTGAAATTGGGATGATTTGGACTGAAAAAAAAATGTTTCAGGTTTTCTAAGCTTTCACCTGGAAGTGTATGAAATGCCCATTAGTTTTATGTCATGTTTATCCAGTGCTTGGCTAGATTCTAGTAGACATGTGCATAACTTCAAGTAGAGAAATATTTCTGCTCCTGAGTAGTGAGAAAAGGTTGGATCATTTTTTTGTTTCTTCTCTGATACTTGAATATCCAACAATTGCCACATTCAAAAGAAACCAAAAGAGGAAGTTCTTCATACAGGGTGTAGCTATGAAATTCCTTGCTGCAGGACACTGGGGATATGTAGAATCATACAGAATCACAGAATCACTTGGGCTGGAAGAGCCTTTTAAGATCATTGAGTCCAACCATAAACCTACCGCTGCCAAAACCGCCACTAAACCATGTCCCTCAGCACCGTGTCTACTCATCTTTTAAATACATCCAAGGATGGCGATTCTCCCACTTCCCTGGGCAGCCTGTTCCAATGCTTGACAACCCTTTCTGTGAAGAAGTTTTTCCTAATATCCAATCTAAACCTCCCCTGGCTTAACTTGAGACCATTTCCTCTTGTCCTATCACTTGTTACTTGGGAGAAGAGACTGACCCCCACCTTGCTACAACTTCCTTTCAGGTAGGTGTAGAGAGTGATAAGGTCTCCCCTTAGCCTCCTTTTCTCAAAAAGTTTGAGGCAGAGTTTGCACAGATTCAAGCAGAGACTGGACAAGTTCTTGAAGGGAAATCCACTGAGAATTACTGCATGTATATGAACCATGTTTGGTTTGGAAAGTCCTTGAGCTGCAAACTGATGGGGCTTGGAGAGTATTCTGAAAGAGCATTACTACATACCTGTCCAAGGCTTATATTCTTTCCTTGGCATCTGCTGTTTTGCTTTCAGGCATGGAATCCCAGGTGGCCTTCACTTATTACGTTCACTGTAAAGATTACCAGCCCCAAGACCGGAATCACCATGATTTTAGGCATGATTAGACATTATTCATTGGAGCGTGAGGGACCCCATCAGTTTACCTTGCCAGATGCACACTATAAGATGATTTCTGCATATTGTGTGGATGTGACAAACCTTCCTCCTTAGCCCACAGGAGACAGCCCCACAGGCAGAAGCCAGGATGGGAGAGCAGGGCTGGCCAACATCACGGTCTTTCTGGAGACCATTCTTTCATTGCAGTAGATGTTTATGTGTTGCATTGTTCCATGATAGGCTGAGCCAAGGCCAAGTGTGATTTTTTGCACTACCAGAACTGGACTCTTAAATGGCATTCATGAGGCCATGTCCCAGGGGAAAACCACGGTGGCCCCACTGGAGTCAGTCTTGAGCTGTCTCAGATGAAGATTGGACCTATGGTGCTGTTGACACAGATAGGCTCACCAGACTGCTCTAGTGATCATGCAGGGTACATAATCCAGCTGCAGGGCCACAGGGTAATGACCTGAACATTCAGCTAGCTCATGATGTTACTCCTTTCCCCAAGCTACATCCTCAAATGTTATTGCTATGAGAAAGTTTACAGGACCATAGAGACAGAAGAAAGTAACCAACTTGGAACTGAACCTGGAGGAGAAGTGGTGGAGTTCGAGCTGGACCCAGATTTGAATGCAGTCAGAACAATAATGTGTTTCTGTTCATCACATTTTTCCAATGTGATATAACATCAGCTCTTGAGAGAGTAGTTGAGGAATCCAAGAAGTCAGTTCAACAGCCTTTTGAGAAATCTGTTTTAGTACTTTTGAGAAATGTTACTGCGAACAGGATGTAGCTGAGATGGTGATAAATTACCTGATACTGCCATAGGAAACAAAGCTGCAGGCATCCTCTTGATAGCCCTTCCAAACTCCCTAAATGTTCCCTAAATATATTAATTTTTTGAATTAATTGTACCATATGTGATATATATTATCAGTTCTCAGTTCATAATTTCAACTCGGGTATTCTGTGCTAAATTTGCATAAGTAAGTATATGAGGGAAAATGATCTCATTTTCAGATTATTATTTCAAATAAGGGTTCAGAATGTGAGCGTGAAGGTTGTATGCAATTTTCCACAGGCATGAAACTTTTGATATAACTTAATATACATTTTGATATGAAACAAACTACTACAACAATTCAACATTTGTCAAAAAAAGCTATAATGCTGTTTAGAAACGAGAAAATACTGTTAAAGATTGCAGCAGGCAAGGTATTTATGTTTTGACTTTTAATGAGATGTAAAGTTGGCTGAAGTTATTTCAGATTTCTGCAAAAGACGACTGTCTTGAAATGTCAGTGTTTGATGAGAGTTTCAATAGCTCTTAAAGTGACACAAAGTGCTCTCATGTCAGCCTTAGAAACTCCAACCTATACAGCTGTTCCTACATAAGGAATTCCTTCCTACATAAGGAATTTCCTTCCTAAATTCTTAGCTGAGGACCAAAACAGTTCTTCAGAACTGCTAGAAAAAGAAAACAAGTTTCAGGAGATATTGCAAGTCTGCAAAGCAATATGTTAGTTTTTTTCCTGACTGAATGCTCAGTGGAGGAAGAGGGGATACCTGTTGCCATGTTTTGAAAGCAACCAACATTAACAATACAATATGAAGGCTTAATCCTGCAACTGTTTGGGGTGAAGTCTTGCCCCCACCACGTAATTTACACTGGTTCATTGTGGGACAGCTTTCAAACCCGTTGTTTATAAGCTAACCTCTGTTAACACTTGGATAACTTGGACTGGAACCTTTTGTGAGAAGGGGCTGTGGTCTTCAAGGTTCCGTTTGGGGCTACTTAAGGATTTCAAGAAGCACAGCTATAAATTGGAAAAAAATCTATTTCATGATGTTCAGACACACTGTTTGTTATGTGGGGAGCTATTCCTGAGAAATGAAACAGTCATGGAAGCAGTTTACCCAGTGACAAAGTGATACATGGGCAGCAAATGAGTTCCAGATTTGTGATTATTTGTGGCTTTGGTACATCACACACAGTAGGAAACTCTTCCCATGTATCTGTGCACCTGTTTTTATTCCTGTGCTTACAATAACAGATTTTTGAACAGCAAACCCTATCAGTTCTTGAATAAAAAGAGCCACCCCAACACTTGCAAATCATTTCATGAAAGCCTAAAATATTTGGGGTTTTCCCTGAAAAGCATTCCCACAGTGGAAAAACACTGAAGAATTCTATACCTTCCCCCTCCAAAAAAAAAAAAGAAACCAAATCAGGAAGAAACCCTCCTGAAACCCTCTAACAAAACCTTGTCTTTAAGCCATTTCAAGCAAAAGCAGGAACATCACCAGAAGTGTCCTGGTTGAGTAAAGAAAAGCTGTAATGATGGCATCACTAAGTCTCTCTGCCTCTCTCTTCTTTAGCGGATGATGTTTCTGTTTGACTGACAAACTTCCCCCTTTCTTCATCTAGCCTTCGTTCCCCAACTCTGTCCAGGGAGTAGACTCATTTTCCTTAGAGAAGATGACCTGTAAGCTAGTAAAAGGACAGGGAAAGACGGACCAGGACATGATGTATTTATCCCCATGTTCTTTCTGGCAGTGATCAGCACCAGCCTCAAAGGCAGAGGGAAGAATTCCCCAGTTGTAGACTGGTACAGCTTAGACCGGTCTTCCCTTCTCATCTTGATATCTGGTAGTTAATTACCTGAGAGGTAAGCCTTAACAGATTTTTAAGCATGTATAATGTCAGCAGGGCTACACATGTTAAATGAGTTCTCAGCTTCCTGCAACCGTGAGTTCCATGGTGCCATTTGGCAAGAAAAGGAGAGAAATGTATGCCAGCCATGACTTTGTGTGTCTGTGATTTATACTGTGTGCTCCTGAGAGCAGGAATTGATTTATGCCATCAAAGCTAATAAAAAACAAAACCAAAACAAACCCAAACCAACCAACCAAAAAAAAAAAAGCCCTAAAAAAAAATCACCCCACTTGGTTGTGGGACAATTCTGCCAGCACCCAACAGGTGGCAGAACAATTTTCACCTCACTGAAATAGTGTGTTTAAAAAGGGTCCTTCAGGAAATAGAAACAATTTTATTTTACTACTTAAAACTTGATTCTGCTGAATACTAAAAGACCTATCTAATAGCAATACATTTTTAAAGTAATGAAATATTTACAGCTGGAGCCTTCAGCAGAGGAACAGTAGAGTATGTTTATTTTGCAGCTCAGTAAATTATATATATACCAAGAATCAAATTGATGCTTTCAGTTGATCGTGTTAATCCAAACAAGCTTTCTTTATGCTTTTTAATATGGAGAATTTGTTTTCCATTCCCATGCACATAATTATCAAACATCTATTAGACACTATAAATAAATCCAGGCCCTAAAATTTGTCTCCAGACTCTAAATACATAGTATGACTGCAGGGCATATCATTTCTCAGCAGAAGCTGGTGGTTTTGTCACTCTCCCTGGGCCCTTGCTAGACCCTTAAAGGAAAACTGCAGTGATAGGTAAATAAATATTTGCTAAAATGGAACATATATATTGAAATTTATGTAAAACTGCTGAGAAATATCTGGCAAAATTTCCATCTCTGTACAGTAGTAAAGGTGCTTGTAGCTTTCCATAAGCTTCGCCAAGTCCAGGATGGACAAGAGCAGGATGCAGTTTCGACACTTTTTTCCATAACTCGTATTTAGGGGAAAGTCCCAATGTGGACTTTCTACAGACAGATTCCCCATAGCATTTGGGAGGAGAGGGATAAATTATATGGAAATACAGTGAATGCTGTTGGTCAGAAAAGCTCTGCTGTTGCTTGAACTCAGCAAAGTTCACCTCTGCACAAGTTAGTAATTTGAAAAGGGCAACTTGCAAGAGAGACAAATAAAAAATCAGAAAGCTTAGAAGACCTAAAAACTCAGATAAAGCCTGAGAAACCCATTAAGAAAACATGGATCTCAATTTATGTGAATGTACGTTTACCTGTGTGTGCATATATTTACTCTGAAGTGTGGTAGTTCTTCTGCTTCCCATCAGCTTTCCTGTTATTAGCACTCATTGCCCTGGATATGTAACATGAGCTACAGGATCTAACTCTTGCTGGGTCTCACTGGGGAGCCAGTGGCGTGACCCTGAGCCGCCTGTTGGATCCGTGCTGAAGGCTCCTCCTGGTCACATCTTTCAGATGTAGCCATTCAGTCCGTGATCACTACAGGGGACTTGAAGGTGGCTGGATGTGATGCTATAATTTTCAGTTGTTGTTTGCTTTTGAATTTGGTGAACCTCAAGTATGCCAAGTCATAAGAAGGAAGAGACATGGACATTGTGACACGCAGAATAAAAAGCAGAAGAAGAAAAAAAAGGGGTGAGACTGCCATAGTCAGACTACAGGTTGTCATCAGTCTCACCAGAATCCTAGATCTGCTCTGGAATTTATCGAGAAGCACCCTTATCAGCAGTACTGCATTCAGATGGTTTTCCTCTCACACTTTCCTCCAGCACTGGAGCAGGGGCAGCCTTTATTAGATGAACATGCCTTCTCCTTCAGCATGAACTGTTTGTTGGATCCCAACCACAGATATTTCATAGTCTCCCCAGTGGAGTCCATGACAATTTAATTCCCACTAGCCAAAGAAATAGCCTAGGTTGTTATTAGGGTCTTTTTTAAGAAGTTAAATGAGAAAAAATATCACTAGAAAAAGTGCAAAAAGCAAAAAGTTTCCTATTGTTTAGCTGGTTCTTTCCAGCTGGATTGTTCTCTAATGCTGAACGTTAATTGGAAAACAACAGCATTCCTGCCTGCTTTTAGAAAATCAATATGCGTTTTTCTGTTCCCCTCCCCCTACTCAGGTTAATTCATTACCGGGATATTTTTAGAAAACTGAATAAATAAAAACAACCCTTTTCCAGTCAAAAATTAGTAACTATAAACAGCCAGAAAGACATCCCCTGTGTAATCCTTCCCCTGCTTTCAGTATTGCTCACTGTTGTCCACGCCAATTGCCTGCCCCAAATCTCTTGTCACTGCTTCCACAGCGCTGGATATGCATCCTCCGTTCCTTTGAACTGGCACAAGCTGGAGAATCAATGGCTCTGTTTGGCAGTGGCTGAGCTGCTGGACATTTTGCAGTAGCAACAGCTTGGCAGCAGTGCTTTGGTACATGGATGTTACTGCCAGTTCACCATCCCCTGTCACCCAAGTGACAGAGCAAGGCAGGAGAAGAGAGGATGGAACTGGAAATGCAAAGAGGCAACGTCATATTTCACAGAAGATGCCTCGCAACATAAACAAACAGTAGTTCTAGCAACACTCTTTTGCCTTTTTTTAAATATATAGTCCTGCTCAAATCCCCCTGGATCTAATTAAAACTTTGTTGGCCACCCACCAATCAAGATAATTACATTGTCTGGCAAAAACAACAGCAACAAAGACAAAATAAGATTGTGCAGAGAGATGCACCTATGTGGCAAAACAAGACAAAACAGGAAAATAGTCCAGGCCCCATGCCTTGTTTATTTATTTTTGCCTCTTTTGGAAACTGCAGAAAGAACCAAACTGTATAAAAGATGTTGAGTTTGCATCTCAAAGAGTTCTTCAACAGATGTTCAAGGCAGCAAAATGCCCGGAGTGTGTCAATGAGGATTTGAAATCATGATAAGAGAATCTTGCAGGAGACCAAGGCATCATATTAAATATTAAAATGAGCTGACTGTTGGGAGAGACTGAATCCAAAAAGAAGCTCTTACTGCAGTGAAGGGGCAGATGCTCAAGATGTGTTATATAGAGCAGTCGCCACTAATAAACCAGGACTTGCTTAAATTCTTCCCAAGCAAGATCTGAGATCCTGGGTTGATTTATGGTTCTCTCAAGATCCCTGAATGATAGATGGCTTATTCCATGGCAGCAAACATGTGTAAGTTATGCTGCAAACGAACCCGTTCCAAATTCCATTGAAATAAATGAAAAGACTCCCACTGATTGCAATCAGATTTAAATGAACTGAAATGCACACGAAGACTTGGCCAGACTGGAAAACTGAAACCATTTTAAAACGTTTTTTATCAAAGAGTCTTGATAAAATTTTTTTAAATTACTTCAGATTGAACAAAGACAAAAGTGAAGCACATTTAATACCTTTTGAACCAACACTGTTTCAAATGGAAGACAAAATCATAGCGATTCAGACTTGGACTAGTTTGTGCATTTGGAGGGCTTCAAACCTTGGCAAGCAGAGCTTTGGCATAAGAAAAGCACAAACCTTGAATTATTATTAATTGCATGAAAATACATCCAAATTGAGTTTTTCCCCTATGCTTCCTTGATATGAGAATAGATATTAAACACACGGAGCCATCCAGATGCAAACACTCCCGAAAACAAATGGAAACTCAGGCAATGCTTGCAATGAAATCAACAGAAGCATCGCTTATGAGTTCCTTTCACTGCTTGGGCTATTTATTGACCTGTGTGTGTGTATGCATGTATTAAACAAGCAAACTTAGTGCTTTTTCATCACCCTTATTTCATAGGTCTGCTTCTTCTAGAAGAAAGTCTTTTGACTGAAAATGAGGCGATTTCTTTCTTTTTTTTTCCCTAAGTCATTCACTGAAAACTGAAATAATTTCAATTAATTCTGAAATTATTTCATACTGTCCCTTTATATATAATATCAAATTTAACCCTAAAATAATTTATCATTATCAGGGTCTTGTTTACCAGAAACAAATATCTATATTTGAGCTTTATATGGCTTAATCTTCCAGGTGATACACCCACAGATATCCCAGATAAATTGCTAAGAGATCTGGGCAAGAAATTAACCCAGTACCAATTTTACAGAAAAAAAAAATATTTTATGTTGCAAGGTGTTCTAGTAAATGTCTCAAGTAATTGAAGCCATATGAGTAACTGTGCTGGTTTTTTTTTTTTAAATTCCCTGGCCAAATTGAATTTAGAAAGGGGGACAGAAGAAATTAAGCAATCAAAGATTCATTTCAAGCTAAATGCAACAGTTTGTTCAGCTTGTAAAAAAATATCTCCTTTTATATTTATATATGTATGTACCTATATATTTAAAATATAATTTTTTTTTTTTTAAATCTTTCAAGCAGGCAAAATTAGCTCCAGAATACCACTTTTAAGAAAAAAAAAAAAAGGGGAAACCCTTCATTTTCCAAGTGCTCAAATGGAATATTTAAATTTGACTGCTTTGGCTTTGTATCTTGTGTTAAAATACTTCAGATTATAATTTGAGTCAGTAGGAGCCTGTCTTTATGCTGTTCTCCATAGTTAGGAGGACTAGTCTTTTTTTTTAATGAATTAAAGAAAACATAGGAAGGCAGTTGATAGTCTCGTGTAAATTTATTACATCAGGAGCTCAAAATTCACTACATGATTCACAATGAAAAGATTAACAACACAGAAATATAGATTGGGTTTTTCTCCTGATTTCCCCCTACCGACTCCAAGTCCTTCCTTCTGATGCTTTGGTCAGAAGACCGGAGTTTCTCACGAGGTGTGGGACTGACGTGCTACCTCTCATGACTGCTTCTTCTGCCCTTGTTAAAAGGTGTATCTCCCTCTGTCCCACCAAACTACAAAATGGTAGATAGATACCACAGATCTGAGAACCTTTTGAAGAAGCTACCAGGCTGGAGGGAGAAAAGGTCAGAGGAAGTTTTACTTCTTCATCTGGTTTGCTTCTGGCCAGGTGGATCCTAGGAAAGCATTAACCTTCCAAACAGCTGCCCTGATGGGAAAGGTGTCTCTGACTATGCATTGTAATGCTCAGATGTGGATGTCTGTTGGGAAGTATCACACTGGTAATCAACTAGCTGAACAGTTCCTGTGAGTATCCTCTAACTTGTTTTAGGCAGAATGAGCTGGGTTAGTAAAAACATTTTTAACTAATGGCCAGATCTATCTTGCCTGATATTGTACCATGTGAGTGTGTGTAAGAAAAGCTGTGCTGGTTGATCTGTGAGTGATGCAGCTGTCTCCAGAAAACGATTTCTGACCGTGACTTAAGAAATGATGCATCAGTGAAGCAGGACAGAGTTGCCTCACAGAAAATTTTGCCTGGACATTTTTTCAGTCCTGAAATAAAATACTGTCAATGAGTAAGTTCACATCTTCAGTCAGCCTCAAGGGTTCTTGTTTTTTCTTTTTTTTTATTTTTCTTGCAGTAAATAGCTAAGATAGAAGAATAATCTTTTTTTCCTCTGTCTCCTCTTTCTTCTGGTGGAAATTTTATCTTTAGCTGTACCTGGAACTCTACTTTGTCAACACTTCTGGCTAAGAGAAATCAAGCAAGGTGCACAAGCAAGAAAACACCATCTGTAATGATGACAAACTATAAACAGCATTCACAGGCCATTAAGTTTGTAATCTTTTTCTCTTCATCATTATTCTCTTACCTCCATTAAATTCTTCCACAACCAAGTGAAGAAGCCAAAGGTGGCAGTGGTAGAGTGATAGACACGAATTTTTATTGTCTTGTCGATACAGATAAACCCAGAGCTGATAGAATGTCAGGTGAACTTCCCCAGTAATGACTAAAGTTCAGTAATCTCTGAAGGGAGAAAATACAAATGATTTTTATGCCTGTTAGGCTTTTAAGGAGATTTATATTACTGAAATATACTCACTCTATGGAAGATGCTTTGAGTGGTATTTATTGTTCACAGGAAACTATTATCTGCACTTGATCAGCCTGCTTTCAAATTTCAGATTTTCAAGGTTGCAAGACAACCAGAGACATCCCACAGACACAATTCTCTTGAGAAACTGGAAAGGCCTAGAAATTGAGGGAATGAAAATGATTGAATGGACACAGCTAAGCAACTTGCAACTGAATTTGAATAGTTGCAAAGACCCTCTGTTGGTCATGGAAATGAAGGTTTGCATCCCCACCCAAGGAAGAGAAGAGAAAGTAACATGCTGAGATATAGAACAGATACATACCTGGGGGAACAATAGAGTGAGGAAAGTAAAACTCAAGTTTTTTAGTATGGCCTAATCTAGGATGCTATAGCTCAACTGTCCTTAACTATTGTTTGCCAGTGGATGCCACCACTGGCAGTAGCATTACATTAAACCTAGAACTCCAGTTTAACCCACTCTCAAATAAATGCTAGGAGTCCTGTAGGACTCTGCAAAGTTTTGGCAACAATACTCAAGGTAGGTGGGATGGGACCCAAGAAGATGAAATTGTCTGAGTCGCCACTGGATTGTTAAACTAGTGCTGGAGATACAGGCATGTAATGAAAGGAGAGCTGGTCTGGTCTCTGGAAGAATATGAATTTAACTACAGTATGGTATCAAAGCTCATGCTGAACCCAGGAGGTATTTGTCATTGGAACCGGTTACTGGCTTTATCTTGGAGAGAGATGGGATTTATTCCTGAATTAGCTGAGGACATGTCTTCTTCTTTATCTTTTTACCTCTCATAAATTCAAATATTCAAAGAAATGTTGGTTGGGAGAGACCAACCTGCCACTTGAAGCCAGGCTGCCATCATTACTAGATCAAATTGGCCATAGATTTGTCTTCCGGAGTGAGATTTTACAATCTAAAAAACCTGTCCTGGAGTGGCACTATCTTCCTGCGTGAGCTTTCCTAATTTTTAGGCTGAATGTTTGAAACACAAGTTTTGTCTTCTCTTTGTTTTAGCACCTACCACAACCAAAAGGAGTTTGGCTTCTTCATCTCTGTAACTCCCTCTCAAGTAGTTGTAGGCTGATATTTGGTTGCCCCTTATCCTCCTCTTTGCCAGGCTAAACAAACCCAGCTCTCAACTGTCTCCTTATAGGTTGCATGCTCACCACCTTAGTGTCCCTCCACTTGGTAATCTTCCTCAGTTCCCCTGTGTCCCACTTGAAGCGGGGCCCACACCAGAAACAGTAGTCTGTGTCCGGCCTCCACAGTGCTAAGAAGAAGGAGATTATAATTTCTTCTGATCTCCTGATGATGCTTTTCCAAAGGCACGTGAACATGCAGTTCGCCTTATTTGCCAAGAGAAGCATTGTTGGCTTCTTGGCCCCCAGTGCCATTCCCAGACCTTTTCCAGTCAGTTGATTCTCAACCTTTGAGACTAGCAGTCCACCCAGCTTCCAAACCTCTGTCAATTGCTTCGACCTGCCCATACTTCCTCAGTTTATCGTGAGACTGCTGTGGGATCTGGGGTCACAACAGTCAGCTATTTAGTAACAGAAGACAAGCAGGTTATTTGCTTTTGTTAAAGCCATTTTCATTTTTCCTGGTTACATTCTTGCCTTTCCTGTGGTTGGAAATGTCCACAGCATACATTTCAGTTATTGATGGCAAAAGCCTTCTGGGTATTATGGGGTTTCTTTAAAACAGTCAGGATGAAATGTGACAATCCCTGTGGTTATCATTCATATTGGTGGTGGTGAATGACTTGACTATGAGATACACCTCAGGCTTCCTCCTTCCACCAATGTTTACTAGTTTAAAAGTTGTTATAATAAAGCTCATTCTAGCTCTGAGCTCTGGCTCAGTTGTTTCCTTAGCTGGGAGCTCAGAGGACGAGCCGAGTATGTGCAGTCCTGCTGGAAGCGCGGTCCTTGCAGTTCTACTTTACGCTCAAGTAAACTATGAAACCCAGCAGAATCTAAGACCAGCTTTTCAGGGCAGCTTTCCAGGTTTCTTAGGCTGCAAAAGCTGATCAAGAGAGAATGCCAGCTGGGAATTTCAAGCAGAAGATTTTCTCATCAACTGCCTTCTGTGGCCTGGGGTGTTTTCGGCTCCTCAATCCCATGCTAATCCCTGACAGGGGAGCAGCACTCAGGAGTGCAGGGTGGCAAAGGGTTGATGTCTCCAAATTACAAGGGAACAGGATCACTGGACCAGTGAAATGCAAGGCCAGCACAGAGGAGCAGGAGTCACGAGAAGGGAATTGAGATTAAATCCCAGGGTCTGCAGGCAATAGTGTCAAAGAAGGATGGATTCAACATCAGTGTGGATGGGGTAGCTGTGCAGCCACACGAGTACTGCTTCAGCACGTGACTTGGGAGTACAAGCTTATTTGGGGGGGGTCACACGCTGCCTTCCTCCCATGGCAAATCCACCCTTGCTTTATCACTGAAATCATTGTGCAAATCTGGCCCAGAAAGTCTCTGCAGCTGTAAGAGCAGGAAGGCGCTCTGGACCTAAAGAGTAAAATACAGAGTCTGTGATGGGATGGTGTGAAAACCCTTTGGATCCAGAAGTGGAAGTGAAACAGAGGAGCCTACATGAGAGGTTTTCCAGAGGAGAAAGGCACAGACGACTCCTGTTGCTTCCAGAGAGGTCTGCTGGCTGATAAGCATCGCTAGGTATTTCAGTATAAACAGTGCTTTAAGGAAAACTGGCACCAGGTATGGCTGCTGAGTACCTTCCTGTACTTAGAGGCAATCACGCTGATCGAATCTGCTTGCCACCCAGCTCTTCTTGCCAGATAAATTGCTATCTGGTATCTCCGTCTGAGGATTTAGCAAAGCAAAATGGCTCTTTAAACTATAAAGTGGCAAAGTCTTGCACTTTTTTTTTTTTTTTGAGATTACTTTAAACCTCAGTCTTTGCAACAGGCTGCAGCAAGAGGGAGTAAAAGAACAAAAAGCCCTTGCTGTTAATATTTATGGCAACTAAAGCAAAATCGCATCACATTTGCAGATGAATAGGAGCCCCTGTTAAAAGCTGCAGCAGCTTAATTTTGGGATGGCACTGGTTTGGGGCTTGATTGTCTGGAATAACAAAGGAGAGCTTTCATGTTAATTAATTTAGAGGAATTATTAGTGTTAAAAATAAATAGTTCAGCACCTTTCCAAAAATAATCTGAGTGAGGGAAATTAAATTCAGTGGAAAGAAGATACAGATTTTATTTCAGGTCCGGATTTTTTTCAGATAATTTTTGTGTGCCAAATGCATTGACCCTATGTGAGATCCTAGGATTTACTTCTGGTAATACCTGTGTAGCAATTATCAAAATATTGCTACAAAACAAGCTACATAGGTAAACAATTTCCATTTGTTCAATGAAATAAGAGGCACTTGGAAATAGTTGTTTTGATATATATAATTATTCTTTAATTTTATTTAAAGAATGAAGTATCCAGAACTTATTTAGAAAAAAAAGATCCCTTTGTGATATTTACAGTTGAGAAACATCATTTTTTTTTCCTAAGGGCAACTGCAACAAGCCCTGTTGTATCCTGATTGGGTTTTTTTTTTTTCAAACAGAGATTCCTTTTGGAGGAATTACGTGTAATGTCAAACTACAGTATTCATCACTCACCGTGGCTTGATAGGAATCAATGGAGCAGTGTTCTTCATGGGCTGCCTTCATTACACAGTCTTTACAGAGAAAATTCATTATTTAAAATGAGTGTAGATTCACAAAATCCTGATTATACAAATATTTACTAGGGAGAGATTATAGTGCTTAGCCTAAAAGACATTCAAGTGCAAGACAGACCAGCCTATGTTATGTCTCTGTGCTATATTGAAAACTCAGCTGGTTAAGCCTTCCCAATTCTGTTTCTTTCTCTCCATCCTTTTTCATTCTTCTTTCTCCCTTTCTACTCCATCTAAGTGTAGGCAATATTGGCGTTGGCCCTTAGGTGCTTCTGTCATGCAGGCTCCATCGTCTAGCATGTTTCAGAAGACAGGAATCCTGTGGAGCCGGGAGACATCTCAGGACCACATTTTCACAAGTAGTCTCTGATTGCGAATGTGAAACACTCCAGAGGAAAATATTCCTGCAGATGGTAGATTATCGCAGTCATTGATGTAAGGATTTATGTCCTTGACCAAGTCCATATTTCCACCTGTCTCTGAACCTGCCCGGTCTGAAGTGAAAATTTGTGTGCTCAGCAGCGTTTGCTTCTGTTCCTGCTTGTCTTCTCAAGGCTATACAAATCCTTGGGAAGATGCTTAGTCCGCTGCATCAGCTACCCAGAACTGGTATCAACTCCCTTCACAAGATTCCTTCTTGTGCTTCCTGCCCCCAAAAGTGAGAACCTCCTCAAACTGTCTCATGTCTGTGCAGCTCTCTGCCTTGGCAGTAGCTGTTCCCTGGCGAAGAAAAACACCTCCTGCCACCGCTTATCCTGGTAAAGGCAAAGGCTGAAGAGGCCAGCTGAGACCTGCTTTTTTCATTTGCTCTCATAGCATCATGTTTTATAGTGCCAACAATTGCCTCCTGTTCCATGGCTCCCTGGGCTCGCTCCTCTCCCCTCCCTCAAGGCCATATGGGCTGTGTGAAACAGAAGAGCGCTCTCCTCATCAGGTCATGCAGCAGCTCTGCTGGAAAACACGGTCTCATCGGGCGCTGGAGCTGGACATGGGGTGTAGTGTGTGCTGTGGAAACGTCAGATCAGGTGTAACCTCAGGTCAGGACACCCATGAGTGCAGCCTTTGCTTTCTCGTGAGCACGGCCACAGAGTCTGGTCACTACACACCAGTGCTTCTTTTTGGCTGAGTATCTGAATTCATCCCTTCTCCAGTGACAGCATAAGGGGTTTACTGTAGCTCCCAACTCAGAAAGCTATGCCTTGCATCAAAAGACAGGGGATTATTCTTTTGTGCCAAAGACTTTGGTTTTGTATCTCTGACGGCTCAATCATCACATCATCTGTGGCAGAAAGATGGCTGGCAACAAGATTAGATTATGGCGATTTAAAACGCCTCTCTCAGATAAGTGCGGACCATAAGTATTCAAAAGCACACATAATCAGATTGTAAAATTGACTACCACAGCACGCCTCAGACACCAAGAGTATAAATAAGGATTAGACAAATTTAGGGAGGACAGGTCTATTCGAAGCTATTACATATACGGGATCAGGTGCAATTTCTGCAGCTGGAATCTCCAAAACTGATGATTCCTGGAAACGGGCATTAGGGAAATGCTCGCACTGTACATCTCTGCCTTATATCCACCCACAACAAGGGAAAAGCTGGAAAAAGGAGCCGTGGTCCTCAGGTTGGATCTGATATTTTCTCTGCATGACTGACTGGTGTGCATTTGCTGAAGAGCTCTGCAGGTGTAGTATACTCCCTCTGTATAAACTGTGCTTTACCAGGCACATCCGTCTCGCTCGCTGGTCACTCATTGCAATCCAGAGATAATCATCTGCCTAAATGAGACAGCTAGATATTTTCTCTCATTAGCCTTAGCCACTCCTTGGCATGCAATCTCTATTGCAATCCCAGGAGAAATTTCCTCTGGCCTCTTATTAATTTCCTTCTTCTAAGTTCTTTTTCTGTCTCTCCCACTCATCTCTTTGAATTTCACCCCTTTAGATTAAAGCCTCTTTATGAGACCTGTCCTAGAAAGGTGTCCCTCTTCAGTGCATCCTTTGGGACAGATCCATCTGGTTAATCTATTATACAGAAGACAAAGGATTGGGTTGATAATAAGGTAGCTCCATCTCCAATCCTCTCTGCTTCGCTGACCGCATCGTGACTCAGTTTCCCTCATTTATACAACAAGAATAAAATTCAATGGCCTTTGTGAAGAGCTTTGGGCTTAGTAAAGGAAAGGAGTTGTTTAAGTACAAAGTGTTAATTATTATTACCGACAGGCTGTAACTAATAGTAACCATTTAGCTGGGAGATATGGAAACAGGTATGCTGTTAATTGTTTTACAGTAGATTTAGCTGAGGTCTGGTGGTTACATTGCAGACAATCCATCATTGTTGTAAGCAGCATGAAGTTATGCCCAGCCTCAATTACTGCGAGTCTCCCTTAGCCTGTGGTCTTGCGCTAATATCCCGAGACATGTCACCAGAGAGCATTTGAGTGAAATCTCTAGAAGAATGTGGAACAAATCTGTAAATCTCTTTCTGAAATGCCCTGCCAAAAAAATAAAGTCTTCCGTGTCAGGAAGGAAATGTTAAAAACATTAATTAAAAAATCAACTCTCCTGGAAATGAAATGGCAATGGGTGAGAGCAGGTAGATGGGGATGAAATAAAATTCCCGTGGAAGAGCCTTTAATTCCCTCCAATTTCAAAGCTCGTGGACATTGGCAAGTGCCTGTTAAAGCTCGGACCCCTGTCCTGCTGCATGGGCAGTCACCAACGGTGCTGCCTGCAGTGAGGGACCAGCAGCTCCCACGGCCGGCAGAGACCAAGTTCTGCAATCGGGATTTGGTGATCTCCTCTGGCCACCACTCACGACTACTCTGTGGGGGAGAGATCTAGTGAGAGAAAAGCACAGCTCCTGGGGGAGAAACTGCTGGTCCTGAAAATGTGAGACAGCTGGAGCAGAAAGGGGTTTTATTCTGCTGATAAACCAGCAATGGGGATCTCTCTCTCCTCCTCTCCCGCCACCAACTGCTGTCATTTCATTTCCAAAAGCTTGTCCCTGTCTCCATCAGCATTTATGTGACTACATCTCTGCCACGGCTGAGTGATTTATCTAAACATCGGCAGCTACTCTGAATGACAGTACAGCGAAGCAAAGGCGGAGGAGAGAACGGACGGGTAGAAATGTGACTTTCCCTCTGTGAGATCAAGCACAGGTGCCTATTCCCAGCAACACCAGTCCGTTTACATCAGTCATGGGTGGGAGAGAAAGAAAGGGACATTTCAGAGCCTGCTCAGACATTTAAGGCCACTTCATCGAATTAAAATATTTCCCCTGGAAATACTATACACACGTGTATGTATGCTTATATGTATGTATTGCTCCTTCACTTTGCCTGTTTGCTTCCAGTTTGGGTTTAGTATGTTGGGGAGCAGGTTTTAGGGGTTTGAGCTGATGGGAAAGGCAGGGGAAGGAAGGAATCAGATGGTGTGAGTTTAAAAGTTGGGGTAAGTCCTTCTTGGAGCGTGGGTGTGTGGTGTGTGTGTGTGGGGGGGGTGAGTAACCAATCGCTCACGCAACACACGCGGGGCGGCTGCGGGAGGAGTGTGATGCAGAAGCGGCGAAGTGAGAGGGAGCCGGAGAGGAGCGAGCTGTGACTTCGGCAGAGGCAGCCGGGAGAAATCCCCAGCCAGGATTTGCTCCTCTCTCTCTCCCTCTCTCTCTCTCTCTGATTTCAATTCGGCTCCTCCCCCGTGTGGTTGTGGCTTTGCCTTCCATCAAAAGCCTGATCAGCGACGCTAGTCTTGGGGAGGAAAAAAAAAAAAAAAGAAAAAAAAAAAGAAAAAAGAAAAAAAGGGAAAAAGGGGAAAAGAAAGAAAAGAAAACAAGGAGAGAAAAATAAAGAGGGGGAAAGAAAGCAATCTCCCCTACCCCCCGGCTGCATCTAATCTAGCAGAGTCTGAAAGTTTATGGAGTTCTCGCCGTGTTTACCCCGCGGCGGGTAACGCCGCGGCACCCCGCGCTCTCGCTCCTGCTCTCCCTTCCCTGCTCGTTCTCCCTCGCACTCATCAGCAGTCAGCAGCGATGGAAAAAGTTGCTGGCTGGTACCCAGCCTGGCACGTTGCTCTCCTGTACTGGACATGGCTTTTCCTCTTCACTTTTGGCTTTACCGGTGCAGAAATAACTTGCAGATCCTGCCATTCCCAGGTGAAGCCGCAGCAGCAGCATCCGCAGCAGGGATTACTAATGCAATTGAGGACCGACAGAGGAGAAAAGGAGCAGAGGAGGTTCCCCGGGGAGAAGGGAGGTGAGAGAGGGCGAGGGGCCGGGACGGAGGCGCAGGATGCCGACCCGCAAGCCGCCCTCGCCCCTGCTCCCGCGGGGACGAAACTCGGCGGCTGGGAGACCCGGCGATCGACGAGGGAGCCCGAGGAAGCGGCCGGGGGGAGCCGGCCCCGAGCGGCGGCGGCTGCCGCCGAGAACCGCCCTCTGCGGGGCCAGGGGTCCCCCCCGGCGGGCGGCCGGTGGCGGCGGCGGCGGCGGGGCCGGAGCCCGCGGGGC
>VZSF01010398.1:641665-657454 GCA_013398295.1 Chionis minor | reverse complement strand
GGGGGCGGATTTTGCGCCTCCGGCCGCCGGGGATTGGCTTCGCTTAGCAGTGTGCAGTGGGGCAGAAGTGCTTCAAAAGGGCCATTCTTCTGGAGCAAAAAAAAAAACTTTCCGCCGCCTGCCCGCTGAGCACAGCCCCCTTCCCCTTCACCCCGGAGGCAGAGAGGGATAAACCGCTGCCACTGCCCGCGGCAGGGAGGGGAGAGGTCGCTCTGGGGGGAGATCCGGCTTTGCACCCTGTCTCCCCTCCAGGGTAACCCCGCCGGGAGCCTGGGATGCTCAGCTGCGAGGGAGGCCTGGGAAAGCCCCTCCAGCGCTGCTGCCCGTCCTCCTCCTCCCAGCCCTGGGGGCCCACGTCAGCCCAAGGGCTCATCCCCAGGCCCTGCTGATGGGGAGATGCTGGAGGGCTTCTGCACTTCCATCTCCGAGGTGCCTTTGTGCAGGGAATAAAGCTGCTTTTTGCCTCTTGTCACCAAGATGTTAAAATTAGGCAATTCTTGTCTCTTCCCCATAACCTGGACCTTTCTCGTGAATAGCAGCAGAATGGCTCAGGCGTGAGCCAAGCAGAACAAAACCAGACCTGGTGACTGGTTTCCAGGTTGGAGCAACAGTCGTGGCATCAAAGTTACCAAGTGAACTTGAGCCCTGTATCCCTCCAGCCTCTGCTGCAGAGGTAACCTGGAGCTGGAGGGCTGAGGCCTGGGGAAGGCAGAGTGAGATGCCTGGCGTGCTTTCTGTCTGCCGCTAACTCTGCTCCTGGGTTAGCAGAAGCGGGGGGATCTGCCTGTCTGAATGCTCCAACTTCTGTCGCTTTGCCTCTTAGAGGCAGCAGGCGGAATGCTAATAAGAGAGAAAGGGATGCTGGCATGGTATGGTCTCTGTCCATACAACTTCCCAGGAGAAAGGGGGATTCGGGCTCTTTTCCTCTAAGGTGTCTGTAGCTGTAATGCCAGAAGGTTTCAGGCTGCTTGGCAGAAATCCTTTCAGCTTTTAGTACTAGGAGCCTGGTAACATTTCGAAATAATGGTCTAATCATTATGAATTCGTTTTGGTATAGATTGTATTGAGGTATAGCACAGCCACCTGATTTAGAATTACAGCGGATGTCATAAGCACCTCACTGTGGGGTTCAGCCCTGGTTAATTGGGACATGGTTTTATGGTCTCATCAGGAGCTTTTTAATCAATTAATTGACAGAGGAATACTTGTCATCTCCGTTTTGAAGGACTTTCTCCGTTCTTCACAACTCGGCTAGCCTGTCTCATGCGTAGTTGCGTGAACAGAAGCTGCCTTGTAGGGACTCAGGTCTGTTCAGACAAATTGAATTGAGGCTGACACTGGTTTAAAGCAACCCATTTGCTGAGAAAAAGCTTCTGATATAAAACGTCATCCAGCAGGCATCAGTTTTCCTGGTCTATCACTGCAATTATATTTAATCTATACATTTATCAAGACACATGTATTGTTATTATAGATGTGTTTTATTATACTTGTGCTTAGGTATACATATATATGTATATAGACATGTGTATGTATATATATATGTATACATGCCTACTCTGGTAGTACAGGCTATTAATGCTACAGACTGACTTACTTTCTGCATGTCTTGGTGTACAAATGTTTTCAGGGAGCTGTGTGGAAATAATTTGCTGTGGTCTTTCCCAAAGAGCTGCGGGTTGCATTGCGTACATGGAGATTATGCTCCCACCTTGCTGCTGGGGGCTCTGGCAGTGCTGTGCTATCTGGTACCATGATTGCATCCCTTTCACAACACTAAACAAAGCTGGGCCCCAGCAGGACTTGGATGCACGATAGGCTTGTCCAGGCTCAGCTGAAGCAATGGTGTGTGTTCAGTAGGTCGCCCAAAGTGGCACTGACCCAATGTCTCTGCATGGAGGTTTTGGGCATCCATCTGTGAAGGAGCTGGGACGGGGAGAGGGCTGGGATGAAATGCTTTGTTTAGGGTCCAACATAAGTAGTTCCACCTGCATGGGGGTGGCAGAGGATCCCATGGGGCTGATTGCGAGGGATGCCGTGTAACCCCAGTGCCCTGGCTGCACTCCAGCAGTGGTAGCTGCCGGCTTCCTGCCTGAGTCTCCCTGCCCAGGCAGGGGGATGCAACACACCTCTTCATGTCTTCATTTTTATGTGCTGTGTAAGTGCTGCTGTTAAACGGCTTTTGCCTTTCACCCAGGCACAGGGGCACTATGAAGATGGTCATACTTTGCAGCATCTGCGTGAGTACAGGAAAAATCCAAAACAAAGCTCAAAATATTTCAGATCTCTTTAGATGGAAAAGCTGGAAAACTAAAGCACTGTCACTGCCAAGTTTTTCTGTTGCAATGTACCTGATTCTGCCAGTCTCAGTGGTGTTCCCTGTATCCTTATTTTGGCAGTGGTTTGGATATAATTGCAATGCTTATGATAGAGGAGAAGGGACCCCTGAAGGGACTCCTGATTTCTGTAAGGGGTTATTCTTGGCGTTTGCAGCTTCTTTCAGGCTTGGCCATGATTTCATGTTGAATGTGTGTACCATCTAACTGATGGCATTCTGCTCAGAGGATGAACTCACTGTATGCTTGGCCACAGGTACAATAGGAATGATAAATAGTAGTCCAAGTCATGTAG
This sequence comes from Chionis minor, assembly GCA_013398295.1. Lineage (NCBI taxonomy): Eukaryota > Metazoa > Chordata > Aves > Charadriiformes > Chionidae > Chionis > Chionis minor. Next base: position 654,823 of record VZSF01010398.1, on the reverse strand, counting down.
GTGTAACTCCACCTACATAAACTGTCTTACATCAGGGATTATTTTGGCCCATCGATGACTTTAGGGACTCCCTAGGCAGCTTACCCTCCAGTACAATATCTGTATCCAGACACCTGGAGTGTGCCCAGCTCACATTTGTAGGGTCAGGCTTCATGTGTGCACTAATCTCTGCTGTCTGCCTTGGCTTTTTCACTAGTGGAGTTAGCAGGAGCTACCCAGAGGAGAGCGTAGGTGTAGAGAGCCTGTATTGTCAGATGACTGATGAGGATGAAACCAGGAGTGAATCCAGTTTGTATGAAAATACAGGTGGGCCTCAGGCTTTTTCTGTCTCCAGTAGAGGTGAGGGAGGTCATACAAGGCCACCTGGCATCTCTACAATCTTGACCTCTTTCAGCCTGCAAAACAGAGGGAGCGGCTGCAGCTAAATTGGGTGTTGGAAATGGTCTTTGGCTTGTACTAAGTCCCAGACTGTCTGGGAGTGATCCAGGAAGGTGTTAACCGGCCCATGCCAACACCCTGCCTGGAACCATTTTGACAGTATAATAAGTACAGACTATTCAGTCTGTGAATGTGCCCCGGTATTGCTTAATTTGCCTGCATTCATATATCCTGAGAGTCTTTCCACTGGTCTCTGTAGAAACTGGAGTAAAAGATCCTATGAGATAAAATCTTCCTCGAATCTCTGCTACAAGACACACAAATGAGATCTCCTGCCTTTTTGCGCCACTGAGAAATATCATAATTGGTGTGGAAGTTGGCAGGTTTCCTAGCTCACGGAGATACCAAACATGCTTCCTGATGTGGTGTATCCAAACACTGTAGATGGGAGTCCCCATAGCTCCCTTAATGCTCTGCTGTAGACTAGGAGAAAACAGCTAGCAGAGATTTGTGTGTGGAGCTAAAAGAGAGACTTGGTTTTAATGGAGAGAAGCAAATCTCTTGGAAATGTCTGTTATGTGCATTTGGGATACAGATGGCTCTCAGACCTTACAAGAAACCAAGACTGCTTCTGTCCTAGGGTGTCTTGGAGTGAGATTAGTCCCTTACTTGTTCCTTTGAAAGTACCCTGGAGAAACAGCAGAAAAATTGGAGGAGGTCAGAAGATATGGGAGTCTGAGCAAGAGCCCTGATGCTATAGCTTGTGCTATATGTGCACATCGTGCTGTAGGTGGTGCTGTGAAGGGAAGTAGCATGGGTTTCACTTTCACTTAATACAGCAGTTTACTTTTGCCTTGCTCTGGGCAGAACGCTCTCCTGGGCTGGTGTAGATCGCAGTGTTTCGCAAAGAACTGCAGGTACTGTGTACCTGGGGACTGGTTTTTACATGGCCATGATACCTTTAAACAGCTGGCTCAAATTTGTGTGATTTACATGGCTGGAAAGACAAAGCTGAGCTTCTCCTAGGTCCTCCACAACAGAAGATCCTCACCAGACTGATGGAGATGGAGTCTGGACCAGATGCAAAACAACCATGGCCAGACAGGCTTTATATTCCATCCACAGTGGAAAATCAATACAACTGATGGGTCCAGTGCAGGATGAAGCCTGCAAGGTCATCGTTGCTGTTGTCAGGTGATTACGCTACACAGTAGAGGAAGAATTAGGTCTCTTATGGGAGAGGTTTTAGGCAAGATGAGACTCTACATTAAGTATTACTTGAAAGATTTTACTTGATGTTATTGACAGAGCAAACTGAGCACAGGTAAGGCAGAATAACAAAGCACTTGTATATTTCCAATGCACTGTAACTTGTTGGATTTTTCAGTTAAAGTGTTCAAACTTACTTTATAAATTAGGAACTTCAAGAAGGGTTGAGGGCTGCAGCAGGTACTGCATCCTAGAGCCATAAACTGATCAAGCTGCATCTTAAAACCGGCTAGGTTTCTTTCAACCCACCTTCCTATTGCCTTCTTGCTTTCTGGATAGCTTTTCCAAGCCTTAGTCTTCCGTTTTTTTGGAAAATTCTGTCTGATTTCTGTTCTGTTGGGCAATTTAGATTTTATTTTTTTTCATTTGTGCATGTGCCTTTTAATTAAAAGTTATTTTCCCTCCCTGGCACTTATGCCCCCTGGAATTATTTTACAGTCAGTCATCATATTCCCTTCCAGCCCTTGGCGTGCTAAATCAAGCAAGCACTGTTCTTTATATATCCGCTTGTAAGACAGATTGTGGAAAGTGAACTGTGAATTTCTAGGAGTCAGGCTCCCGAGAGCTCAAATTTGAATCAGATTTTTGCTTTTGATGAACACAATTCCATGCAGATGATAACGAATGTATTCCCTTTTACAAGTGAGACAGTAAAGGCATGGCAGAAATATCTTAAATTGCAAGTGTTCCTCTGTTCAGACCAAAATGGGGCATTAAAATCAAAATGTTACTCTTACATCTTCTCACTCTGAGGCTTCTTTGCTCAGATGCTGTGTTCATGCAACTGGCTGTAGTTGGTACCCTCTGTCCTTCCCTTGCTGGCAAAGCTGTGACTCCAATGCAAAACTGGTAGGGATGGATGAAGAACCTGCCAGCATCATCCTGTGAGTAACTGATATCATGTTGTATGACACTGCGCTCATTGCTCCCTTCCTCCCAAGGCAATTGCGTTATTATAAGGGAGGAGTTTTAAGGAAATGAATATGACCGTGGAGCCTGGAGCCAGCTGCGCAGTGAGACCCACGGTGAGGAACGACCCCACTGCCAGTTGCTTTGCGTTTAGTTTGGTTCCTAGAGTGCAGGAAACAGGTCCCAAAAAGAGATTCATCTGAGAAGGATGCTTACCTTAAAATGCTTCAGTGAGACTTAGTATGTATTGCTTACATATTACAACAATATCTCATAGTATTAATAGTATAACGTGCCAGATGCTGAGACTGTTTCAGGCTAATCTCTTGCTAGACCTAATGAGAATATATTTAGGAAGGCCTAAGTAAGAAGTGTGGAAACAAAAATTTGGATTTAAACCATAAAAATCAAGTCAAATTAAAGTATTGCTAAAAGTCCCCTGTGTTTCAAATTTTGATCTTCTAAACTAGATTGACTCCTATGAAGATCATAACATACTTTACATCCATTCTAGACATGAAGCGTCCTTTAAAAACAAGCCTTCAGTGAGAGACAACACCAGAAAATTTCCTGTAACTTTGAGTAGGACTTTATTTCTTTAACCAGAAAGTTTTGAGTTTGTGGTTTTTTGGTTTTGGTAGGGTTTTTTTTTATTTTGGGGTTGGTTTTTTTTGTGTGTGTATATGATTTGGCAAAATGAGTCAATAGCTGTAGTATTTCTTCTGTGTTGCAATTCGTCTCTAGATATATTTCTTGACTGGCTAAAATGTAGGCTTTTCATATACAGAATATGAAATGGGATATGTGGGAAATTGTTAATAAGAATAGCTGTGCACTGAGAAAAAGCAGTAGGTGAAAGAGAATCCTTGAGGAGCAGAAGAAAGGCTTGTCACTGTGTGAATCTGGTCTCTGGGAAGGAGTTTGGGAGATGGTGAGGAGCTTCCACCCAGACTGACAGGTGGGACATGCAAATCCCATCACGAGGGGAGATTAAGGAGAATAATGGAAGAGCTCTGACAGTTGCAACTGGCGTTTATGCAATATCAAGAGGCTATAAACTGTATAAAGCAATAGGGTTATAGTTGTCAATCTTCTTAATACTGTACTTTATAATAGAAAAGGGGTTTCTCCCTTTTCTCCTCACTTCAAATAAGACTTTTGTATTTCTCTGACCTGGCAATCATGATGAGGTCTGTCCAGAGGGGGAAGCAGGGAGGTCAGAAGTGCTCAACTCATTCTGGAGAGGTTAGAGACCATTCTGACCCCTCCTGTTGTGATACAGCTCTACATATGAAGGGCTGCAAGATTAGCATTGGCCTCGGACAATCTTGCGTCCTCTGGGCCCTTCTTACTATGGCGGACTGAATACAGCCCTCACGTTGTGCAGAGCTCCAGTGAGTAGAGTGAAAATGCCCCAGCAAAGACCTCTTCCCCTGGAAAATGCTGTTGTAGCTTGGCCAGAGCATTTCAGAGTTTCACACTAATTTCCTTTTGATCCCAAGGCTCCTCTGAAACAGCCCCAAACAAGACAAAATCTTGAAAGTTTAAATGTAATGTTTTTTTCATTGCTTTGTTTCAAGGCAGCATTTTTTGAATAGGCTTCCAGTTCTTTTATTGTATATTTTAAAATGATCCAGTGGCATAAACCCCTGATTCAGTGTCCCACACAGAGGCATCTAGGGACATTTGAGATGGCCTGGCCTCTCACTGCTGTTTCACAGGGCAAGGACATCCTGTGGGTCCTGCGTCTCAACTGATGCACAGGCCTGGGAATGGGTGAGCATCTTAAACTACATTTGCCTATATTTGGGCAATTGATACTATCATAAAATCTATCTGTGCTGGGTCCTGTTCATCCAGAACTAAAGATACATTAAAGTTTTCATTTCATAGGAGGAGAAAAAAAAATCAGACTGACACAAGGCACTCCTTTTCCCTTTCTCTTTTTTTTTCTTTTTTTTTTTTTTTATTTCTGGCCAGCAAACCAAAAAATCAATGACTCCCACAGCTCTAATTGACATTTCTATGTTAAATGAAAATGGGTCTTGATTCCAATTCAAATGGCAGCATTGGGTGATAGACTAATTATTTTGGAATTTTAAATGCGTATAAAAGTTGATGCAGTAAAATGATTTTCATGCCACTCGCAATTTTTTTGGCTGTCTCTTAAATCAAACAACAGTTAACATGAGAGCCCTTAATCCCTAATTCTCAGTGCTGGTAACATAATAACACTTTTACTTGGTACTGCACTTTCTCTCCTTGGGGAACATAAAAGGAAAGTACTTTGTGGAGGAACAGGATATTTTAGGATATGTCCTAAAATGTAATTCCTTTCTTTTAGAGGGTCTCCAAGAACTTAATTTAACCTCATGGCATGTCCCTAAATAGGGGAGTGATGTTGTTCTGTGCACACGGGGATAGCACACGAGGACTCAAACCTGCCCCTGAACTTGGGGCATGCTCAAGGCAGGCTGTGTTGAGGTCCCCCTGACATGGGACAAGCAGGGAGGAGAAGGTTGAGAAAAGAGGTGGAGATTTATGTGGTGGTGCGCAAGAAGGTGGGAAATGGGACCTAAGTCTGCTGCTTCAGAGGGATGTCAATGACAAGTATCCCCACCATGAGCAGCCCATGCTGGAGCAGGGTGCTTTCCCCCTGGGCTGTGGTTAGGGATTAGGGGCAGACCGCTTCTGCAGGGGCAGGAAAGTGAAAGGTGTCACAGGCCTTGTGATTTCTCTTTTCCTGGAGGGAAAGCTCAGAGATAGCCTGGAGGGAAAGCTCAGAGATAGCCTGGAGAAAACAAAGCCCCTGCTTTGGGTGAGCTGAAGGGATTGACCCATGCTGTGCTGCTGGGAAGTGTGGCTGAGGAACCTCAGGGCAGGATGAGGAGACCACAAAGTGTACATAAGGCAGCCAATTACATGATAACAGCACTCACCTTCACCCCCAGCGAGGTTGCCTTCAGAAAAAAAAGTAGAAGAAAATGCTTCCCCTCCCTCCCCATGGTATTGCATTCCCTAATGCAGAAACAGCAAGGTAGAGTAGATACTCTTGGACTGTCTGGGCTGGTAAAAATACTGGAGTGCATCTAGTACATAAGGATATGGCTGGTGTTCAGAGAGTGTGTCTGAAATTCATCCATCAAGATGGTTTTCAGACTGCCACCAGGAATCTGTCCCCCATGCCCTGTGTATTGCTTCTTGCTGCCTGTTGGAACCAAAGAGCCCATTTGCAGTCTTCCACGCTTGGCACAAATATGTCAAATCAAGAGATGAAGGAAAAGAGATGGAAGGGGATGATTTGCAGTTGGCATTTCAAGGCAAATGTGTGCCCAAGGCATGGAAGGGCTGGGTTTTTTTCGGGTTGAGACCATTCAGCTACACATGGGAAGCTCTTGATCCCTTACAGCACTGGGTCGCAACTCAGTGTCAGTGCTCACATCCTATTTGTTTTAGGTTTTATATCACCTTTGCTGGTGATTATTTAAGGACAGCAGTGCCATGAGCTCTTGCAGATCATTTTCATGCAGGCCTTTAGGAGGAAGTGAAAGGCTCTTCAGAAAAACTCAGGCTACTTAGATAACCCAACAGAGACATCCCATGTCTTTGCCCAAATGTTTCTCATCCTCTCTCATTCTCACCTCCCCCACTATATTTAAGGTTGAGGAAATAATTCAAGGGAAATATTTTATATAACAAATGTCGGCTTGTTTTTCTCTTCATAAATTGTCCCTGCTCAATATGTAATTTTCTCAGGTGCACTTTTTTTTTGGCTGGGGTGAAGTAAACATAAATTTCTTGATTTACAAATTAGTGGAAAATTCCCCAGTGATGTGTGAATGGAACCCACTTAATCATTTGGAATAGACTTTGCATGGAAGATTTTTATTTTAAACCCAAGGTATAATTTCAGTAGATGAAAGAGTTCATATGGTCCCTTTTTGTGTGTGTGACTGGGTCAGTATAAAGCTTTAGAAACGGCTTAACTTTCCCTGCCTTGGCCAAGAGTGTTGCCAGTACCACTCACTGAATGTTCTCTGAAAACAGGCCTGGGAGAAGTGAATTCCACTGAATATTCAAATGAATAGTCAAGAACCTTATTTTTTTTAAGAATGTACCTCTGTATAAGTGTAAATATATTTTTCTGGGTTTAAAACCATACTTATGTTGAAAACAAAGCTCTATATGCCAAAGAATATGATGTGGAAAATTAATTTGCTTTCTGTTGAGTTTTAGTTCAGGTTTGCAAGAAAAAAACACTTTTCTATAGATGAAAGATAAAAGCTTTGAATTGATCATTATTGGAAACAAAATCAAATTTTGGGAATAGTTATCTGCAAGTCAAATTAAGATCTTACTTTCATTACATGAAACCTAATAGAGTTCCTTTGTTTAATAGGAGAGGGTAAACAGGTAAATAAAAGCTATACTAGCAAAACAACAGATGCATCAAACTTAATACCAAAGTGCATAGGACTGTGGTGAAGTGTCACTAGTTAGAGGAGTTCTGAGGATATTTATTCCCTGAGATGGTATTCTGGCTGAGGATCACACCATGGGAAGGGACTGCACTACCCTTCCTCCCCTTCATTTGTGTGAGTGTTTCCACACTCCCCTAAAGACATGAAGCAGGACAGAGCCTGGACTAGAGATATGAAGAATATAGATCTGGGCTTAGCCTGGCTCCGGTGACCTAGCATCTCTACAGAAGAGTGGTGGTGACTATTTAGGTTATTGCAACCCAAAGACGCTTCAATGCAGAATTGCAGTCTTTGGGCAGGTGCAGCTCTTTTTCCTTTTCTGTTTGTTTAAATGATGAATGCCTGTTTAATTGTGTATCATCTCCTGGAAAACAAAATGAAACAAACCAAACCATTCTCCAGCACATCTTTTGGATGAAAAGCTCCAAGCTTAGTGTTGCCTTCCATTTTATTTTCAACTTTTATAAGCTGACATTTGGTCTTTCTTTTTTCTTCAGAAACTCCTCATCCGCTGCCAAACAACTCATTTTAAAGTTGTTAAAGCAATAAATGTCATTAATTCCAGCTGTCTCTAACCACAGGCCGTGCCTTTGGCTGTGACACAGGCAGGACAGCGGGGCCCTGCCATCCCACCTGTGATGGAGGGAGCTGGACCGTGGACACCTGTGGGAGCTGGAGCAAGGAACCCAGCTCTGCAGTACTGTGCCATGGGCCAGGGTCCTGCCATCTTCTCTTCCTCCATCACAACACTGAGTTCTGCAATCACTGAAATCCCTGTTATTTTCATCATGCTGCAGGCTGAGATCCCATCAGGTAGACTCAGCAGCTCCCATGCCTCCCTCTCCCGTGGGAACATGAGTTCTTCCTCCTTGAAAACCCTGGTGTGCTTCATCCTCATCCTCCTCCTCCTCCTCACCAGCCACCCACAGCCCTGTCTGTTGATGCTGTTGCCTGGCGACCACCCTGTGATGGACAGCTTGGAGGGAAGCGATGACTAAACAACCTGAACTGCCTTCTGAAAGCAGCGATTGTTACTGTAATGTGACAAGCAGTGATGGCTGACACAGAAACACATCCTGGGTGTGATTCCTAAAAAACCATGAAAAACAATAAAATACATGAGGGAAGTGCCTCACACACCTGTGTGTGTAGGTATGCGAGTACTGATGCCTTTCCTTGATGCAGAAGGGCCAGGGAAGGCATGTGTTTCTTTATTAATAAAAGGTGAACATAATAATAATTGTCACGATGAACAGACTAGCCTGTGAGCCAATGCAGCGTGCACCAACACCGTCAAACATCTCAGCCACTCTGGTGGGCCAGGCAGCAGTTAAATGGGATGCTGCAGGTGTCAGCAAGGAGGGGCTGCACAGCCAGCAGCCCTCACTGACTGCCAGCAGGAACACCCCCTCCACAGAAACCAACACTGGAGCTTCAGCGTGAAGGTGGAGGTCTTGCTGGGTCCACCTGCCATTTCTCCTCCTGCCTTCGAGATGGACCAGACCAGTATAGGCACAAGGATGTAGAGTGGACTCAGCCCTGATAGGGAACACATGTGGCTGTATGACCACAGTGCCCAGCTTAGGGGACTGTGCATCACCTCTTCCAGCATCAGCTGTGAGGCTCTTGTCCCGTCAGCCTTCCTTCCAAATCCAAGTGACACCAAATGTCAGCCTTGAAGAAGAAATTTGAAAACAAGACCAGAAGCACCTTAAAGATGTACCTGATTAAACCAGGACACTATAAAGAAATGGATCACTACTAGTTGAGAAATCTTAAGAAAGCTCCACTCATGAACTCAGAGAATTAATGTTTTTTCAGATTTTTTTTTTTTGATAGGTTGAAATAAGCCAGTTCTGCAAGAACTGGATTGGGGCTCTGTGGATTTAATCATTAAAGTTTCCTTAAGACACAGGTTCCTATAGTCTCTTCCCTCTTACATTTTCAAAAACTTCCCAATAAACTAAAAAAATTCTGTAGGAAGCATATTGTTTGCCTTTTTCCTCATCTTCTTTTGGCTGCATTCGTTGTATCACAGCTCAGAATTAGGCTCCGAGCTGGGATTGCAATAGGCTACTTGGATAGCTGAGGAGCTGCTGGACTCGCTCACACCTGAGGTCTGAAAAAAGTCAGCATCCCAACGCAACTGAGATGTGGGCTAATTTTGTCACCATTTGTCTGAAGCCCAGAAATGGGCTTCACATCCTTCCAGTTTTTTTTCTTGTTCTTAAGAGTAGCAGGCTCTGAGGGACTTAAGTGCTGTCTCTGTCCAGGATTCAGCATAATATTAAAGCTTGTCTTTATGATTGTCCCAATACACAGATGATATAGATACACACAAGATCCAATGGAGCAAATAACACATTCATACTAATGTTTTGTCTGATTTGTGCATGGACTTGGAGGAAGGAAATGAATGTTTCTGGTGCTTCCCACCAGAAGGTTGCTTCTCAACCTCTTTTTTCAGTTTTTATCCCAAAAGTTAGCATTGATTGCATTTCTGCTGTTCTCCTGTCCTGTATGGGTGCTGGTCCCTTTCAGCGCTCCTCAGGGAGACGGCGCTGTCTTGGCAGGCTCCTTACACCTGTGCTTTCCCCACAAGGAACAGTAGGGGTAAAGTATAGCTTCAGTGCAGGCCATCATCACCTTTCCCTTAAAGCAGAATTAACCAAAGACATTCTGATGTTTCTTTGAACTTTTAAAGTGATGTTAAGTGTAGCAAGTATTTCTAGGAAATGTTGATGCTCTGGATTATCTGCTCTGATGGCTGCTCTTGTCCCTTTAAAATTGCTGTCATTGCCTGTGCTTAGTACAGCAGCACTGATTTTCTTCAGTGCTATTCAAGTTCTTAAGGCAGATTTATCAGCAAGGCACCTGAGTGATGGCTCTAAAGGGAAATAAGCAAACAAACCCCAAACTACTTTACAAATATCCTTCCAAAAAGAGTTAAGAAATCAACAGTGCTCCTGTCAGACTGAAAGAGAAACATGCACACACCCAGAGAAGAAAATTTCGTCACCTTAGTTCCTCTGTCCTTTCTGTATCTCCATTGTGTCTGGCACCATCTCAGAATGAACAGTTGAGGAGGAATGCCGAGTGCGTGTCTGCGCTCCATTCCTGCTCATGTAAATCAGGATTCACTTAGATGAAGTCAAGAACCGCTTTGTGGCAAGCAGAAGGAGAATCCATCTCTCTTCCTTTCTAACGCTGAGGTATTGCAAGGCCAGGCAGAAAGAATAATTTCTGAGAAATCTTGTGTTTGACGGGGTGGATTTTGGTGAGAAACAAACCTTTATGAGCAAGTAGGGCAAAGAAATACCTTGAGAAATGTTATGAGGAGCAGAGAATACAGCACGAAGGAATCAGCATCTCATTATGAATTGTTACTCAGGAAACCTGTATTTAATTCTCTTATATCATAGAGAGCGTTGTTTTTTTTAAATAAGGACATACTGTATTATTAAACTAATGGAGATCTTTGGTGGAGGGAGTTCAGAGAAAAGATTTCTGTAATTTGGCAGTCCTGCTTAAATGAATGGAATTGTGTCATTGACGTCTGAACTTGGATGGTACGATATCAATTAAACTTTAACCCATTAGTAAATTTGTCCCCCTAACAAGCTACTTAGATGATTCAGAAATATGTTATGCAGTAACAGCTGCTAGAAGATGAAAATACTTCATCATAGAAATACATGGTATAATAAAGTGTGGGAAATGAATGTGGTATCACAATAAGGACAAAAGAAGATAGATGACATGGTTTTAAATATTCACCTTCTGCGCTGAATTTACAAAGGACAGATGACGTCAGTAAATTGAAAATGCCACTGAGACACATAAGTCATTAAATATGAGTATTAGAGCCACTCGGGGAAAGAAAGTTGTCAGAAGAATTTTCCATTAGAATATACAGTTTAGTCAAAATCAGAAAATTTCTTGGGGGTATGTCATTTTCAGTGACATTGACTACACTAAAATATCAACCAAAATTGTCTGCATTCCGATAGTGTCAAAAACTGCAGTGAGAAACATTCCCACTTGGCTTTTGCTTTGGCACCAAGATTGTGGCAAGGTACTAATGCTGTATCATGGACACATATTTTATACTGAATATAAGAATATGTGGAGCATATGGGACAATACATGATACATCATCTCATTCCCAGGAGGTGTAAAAATTTGTTGCTCCTCCATCCTCTTCCACCTTCCCTTCTGGGAATGGACCCTATGAACAAGCTGTATTCTTTCTCCATCCTGGAGAGATTTTATCTCCAGCTGTCTCTTCTTCACCATGTCTCCTTAATCATATGGTGGATGCCACCAAAGGACTTTTGCTGAAGTAACAAGTTCTTTGGGCAGTGAAGCCACTGCAGGGAGGCAAGTAGGTCTCAAAAGCAATGCAATATTTTCCTTTCTGAGACAGTACTTGTGGGGATTTTATTACCGACACATCTCTCTATATGTTTTAATTAACGTTTAATATTCTGACATTATCAAAAGGAAATGTTTTGGTGCTATTGATTATCAGATGAAAAATGTTTACTGATACTCAATTTCATTTCCATTTTCATGGAAAATTTCATGGTCTTGCCTTTCCTTCTTGGGACAGAAACCGAACATCAGTCTGTCTGAATCCCTCACAGAATAGAAATTGTGGCTTCTGACACATTTAGATAGAGAATGTAGCTTAGAAGGTGTTTTTTAAAAGAATCTCAGCAATTTTTGCTTTCTGTAAAATGATCCGTAGTGGCGCCTATAAAGTTAAGGGGACAGTAACTTGAATAGCAAATATTCCTTTTTGTTCCTGAAAGTCTCAGCTTTACTCAGGACAGCTCTGTGGAAAGTCAGAAGTGCCGCAGCTTGACTATTTCTTAAGTAGCCAGAAACTCTAAGGGAGAATAGATTGCAAGAGGAACATTTGAAAACCCAAGGAGCTATTTTCCACTGTTCTGACTCCTTTCACTGCTGAGCAGATTGACAGCTGAGGTCCTAAAGAACCTGGTTTCCACCCAAGCAGGAGCGTTCTAAAGGTGTTAATCGCTGACATTGAGCAAAGAGATGTCTTCTCCCTGATAATTGCAAATCCTGCGCAATGTTCCTTTTACAGCACTGAAATGCTTTAAAGACAAATATTTGATTCCTGGCTCAAAGAACCGACAGGCGCAGTTAGCCGTGATGTGGGAGGCAAATAGAGCCACTCCACTGTGGTAGCAGTTACAAGGAATGCTGTGGATCGCTCCAGGTAGGAGTCAGGTAACTTGATTGCAACAGTCTCTTCTTTAGGCAGGGGGTAGACTGGATAATTGGTTCTTCCTTAAATGTGTGAGCAGGCGAGGAGAAGCAGCAGAAACATGAGGTTTACAAATGCATCGATTATGTGATCACTTGATTCAGCCTACTAAAGTTTTTCTGTGATTTAGATAATTAACTTCTAAAAGGAAGATAATGGTAATAGTAATAAAAAAGAAGGTACCGACAGACACAAACACACAAGAGATAAGCCCTGATTTAAGGGTGTGGTGAGAGGCAGCAGAAAGCAATTTGAAGGAAGTTGAAGGAATCCCTCAGGGTGTAAATTAGCTCTTGAAGGGCAGGGGACCCAGCTGGCTGTAATTCCCTGTCTTCCCAGGTGGAAGGAGTAAGTGATTAAGGGCAGGGAGAGATAAGAGGGCTAAGAGTAGAAACGTAAGAGTTTTTTGGGGGAGTGTATGAAGTTTTAAATAGTCTGCTGAAGAACAGCTTTTCTAGTAGGGAAGATGACCTGTGGTCGCTGGTAAACTTTGGAAAATACTGATGCTGAGTAACCCAACAACTGAAGAAAAAAACTGCGGTCTGAAGTGTTTTCTGCCAAGGAAGAGCTGTGTCCTAAGCAGGTAGGAAGTCTCTCTGTTGTGTGGGGTGCTAACTGGAGAATGAGAGAACACTTAGCAAAATAGGGAAGGGTAGAGCTGGAAAAACAATGTGCTAAGATGTTGCCTAGAAAACCCAGGGAATGGAGCAGCAAATTGAAGTTGCTGATAGAGCAAAATACTGTGGTGGTGTTAAAAAACTAAGTTTGTGGGATATGGTATTGAGAAATGAAAGAACAGATGATGGGGGGGTGGGGGGGGGGGGGGGA
>VZSF01010398.1:531736-641649 GCA_013398295.1 Chionis minor | reverse complement strand
TGGGGGGGGGGAGGGGAAAGAAGGGGGAAGAAAGGCAGGGTTTGTGGATTTTGGTAGTGTAATCAGAACAACTGGTTTTGAGTGTGTTCTTAACTCCAGAACTAGTTAAAAAGAGACTTTAGTGAAGAAAGAACACAAGTCAAGATGTAGACAGCTGGATTGTCTTCATTCAAAAAGACAAGCATGAGCTTTTTGAGAAGCAGTGTGGATTTTCTGTTGGGGATTTTGGACTTAAGTCATGTGGAGCACTGGCTGGTAACAAGGAGGCAGAAAAAGGATAAAAACACTGAAGCCTGTGTTATTGGTGAAGCAGCTTGGAGGAGGACTCAGACTGACTTGGAAGGAGATAAATTGGCAGATATTAACGTTGCTTGCCAAAATTCAGTACTCAATGGGCAGATAGTTGCTGGGACATAGGTGGAAGAATTTACCTAAAAGTAGTTTTCCATGCATGCGGTGTCCTATTTCTTCTCAGCATCTCTGAATGAAAGTCATCTCTCTCAGCCGCCACCTGTGGTGGTTTGACATGAGCCAGGCAGCAAGTTGTGTCTGGTGCATCTGGTTTAATTGTATTTCAATGCTTAGAGTCAGAGCTATAATATGTGAACAAGACCCTCTTAAGGGACGTAGGTAATTACACAAATTGGTGTGGAGACATTTTGCCAAGAGAGATGTATTTTGTTTACCTTCTTGAATTTGGCAGGGAAGGGCCTTGCTATTTGTAGAGGTACAAACTGGAGAGTTGCTGCCTGGTCTCAGAAGGGAGTGAAATAATTGGGGACTACAAAAGGCTGTAGCCGAGCAGCTTATGTTTTCAGAAGGATGATGTAAGCAAAGCTAGAGGCCTTTACACCCTCCTGTATCTTTGTGACAAAAGCTAATACAGACAAGGGATTGCCCTGGTCTCGGTGGGGAATTCTGGTGGTGCATTTTTGCCTTTTGAGCATGCAGCCTTAGAAACAAGCTCTCCCGAGGCACATGATACAATCGCAGCAGAATGTTTGCAGCTTGTGAGGCTTAGACCCGAGGTGCAGTAGCCTGTCACTGTTGGAGCGAGGTAGTGTGGCAATGTCATACTTGATCTTGGCTGGCAGCAAGTTACCTGAGATGTACTGGTTTTTACCTTAGCTCATGTTGAGAGGCATTTAAATTGAATTCTCTTTCAAGATGAGGAGCCCTCATGTGGACAGTTACCATAGATGGGCTAATGTGTGGCAACTCCTTAAGTTGTACTAGTGTGAGATACTTCATTTAAATCCTCAGATTTTTACAGCTGAAGCTTTTGCATGTTTGCACTATGGCATTGCTGCTGCTTGGGTGTTTTTCTTTTAAGCTGGTGTTGGCAGCAAGGTTGGTAAAAGGTTCATCTTAAATAGATTTGTATGTTATAAAGTCACAAAAAGGCAGCTTCTTGCACCTGATATCCCGCAGTGTATCATCTCAAGGGAGCTAGGAGTCTCTGGTCTGAAGAATCAGAATCCCACTTATTGGCTGCTGATTCCTTTTGGCTTCTTTCAAAGATGGTTTCTCCCATTCCTACTGATTCCTGTCCCCCCTGCCCTCCTTTATCCCAGCTTCTTTAACTTGTGAAAGTTAGTGTTTTGGCAGTAGACCTTCTGTCTTCATACTGCATAGTTCCTTCTGGAAAGCAAAAAGAACAGATCTCTCATTGCTGTTCATAGTTCTTCTCGGAAGATTTTTTTCCAATATGTGCCTTGAGGTCTAAAGGGGTTTTTAGTTTTCTGCATGATTTCTTCTGTATGAGATGTGAAAACAGATCTGTACTCAGATGTACTGCTCTTTTTGGGAATCTTTACTAAGGATGTGTTTGGCTTGCTGTGGTTATTACTGTAGTCTAGTCCCTGGCATGTTTGTGTGCGTTGAAAGGCAGTGAGGATGGCCACTTCCACTGGTGAATGATAATGGACAGATGCTATCACCCCAACTGCCCCTTCTTCCCCCTGTTACACCAGCACCACTCCTGTTGTGTCACAAGACAAATGGTATCACCAACCCAAGTGTAAGAAAATGACAAACCTTGCCTTCACAGAAGGTGTAGCTGTCAGTCTAGCAAGGTTAAGGCATAGCAGCCGTATGGGACAAAGCATCATGCAGCCAATGGTGCAGGTAGTCCAGGTACCTCAGTCACAATAATCGTGTCTCTGCTTATTGCTTGTCTGCTGGGAGAGCTTATCGGATAGAACTGTGCTCTGCAGATATAATAGGGTGCATTAGCTGCTGTGCTGGCATGAGCTCTTGGACTAACCTGGAAGTCATTTTCAGAAATCAGTTGATTTGGGTCCTGTTATTTCTCTCCTGGGCTTTGAGTTTTTAGGCTTTCAATTACTTTTTGCCATTAGAAAGATCAGAATGACAGGGTCTAATATTCTTTGGCTCTGATCATGTTGGAATAAAGGGACCGTCTTGATGGAGGTCTGGGATGGTACCTTGTGCTGCATTTCCATTAAGGTGCCAGGCCTTCCTTGACAGCCTCTTCAGGTTAGGAACGGACTTGTCCAAGATGGGACTTGGCACTTGTCCTGACTTTTAATCCAATTCAACATCCCCCTAACTTTATAAATAAATCTGAAGTGTTTACTTTGGAATGGAAAAACAGTATTTGAAGGTATGTGGGAAAAGTGCTTATTACCAGCTCAGTCCTATTATCAGAAATGAAATGCTCCAACAATCCCATCTGTTATGTGAAGGGGGGACATCATGAGAACCGTGTAGAAATCTTGACAAGAAATCTTGACGAGACTCTTGGAGTTGATGGTATCTGTCACCACTGAATAGTGTTTCCCTTAGTGTGTGCATAAGCAGAATGCAGGTCTGTCCACACAGCCACAGCTAGCTGCAACCTGCCATTGACACCGCTTCTGTTCCCTCACACAGAAGGTAAATTGTAGCCAGGATGAAATATTTTGCTAATTAAAAAACATTAAATGATCTCCATCTACCTTTTCCCCAATGAACAATGCAACTGAATTATCATTAGAGCTTGTACAGAAGCTTTGATAACAATGGAGTAATTTGTATTAAATTCAGCCTTAGTTTTCTTATTCCACCAAGTCCCATCATTGTGTTCACTGTACTTTGAAGTCATAGCAAGCTTCCCTCTCCTGCTATTCACCTGATTTATTTCAGCCTCAACACACATCTCCTAAATTCTTGTTAAATTTGTTTCTGAACAAAAGGAGTCTGTTTTAAATGAAAGACATGGGGCCGTTATGGTTCCATTCATTTGCTTGTATCTATTTGCTGTATCTAGAGAGCTATTGTTATGCATGCAGTACTGGAAAATAATAATACTAATAAAAAATAATAATTCTCCCAGGGTTTGCTGTCAATAGCAACAATCTAAAGAGAAGTCAAGCCTAGAGAGTGAGTGATGATATTTCAGTTCTGCTGCTAAACTTTAATGCTTTCTGGATGCACAAAGAGGCTGAAGAAGACAGACGGGAACTAGAGGGGTCTGCTCAGTCTCTGAAGGCAGCTCCTCACGTGAACAGGGTCATTCAACTCCACCCCAGAGCCTTTCAATGGGGATATACCAGCTGCTCAGTCATGTGTGACTTAGAGCGCTCCTCTAAAGGGGTGGTCACTTATATGGGAACTCTGCCTTCTCATGGCCCTCCTGTCTGTCTTCTCTTTCCCCAGAAAACCCTTTTCTGACTTGGGGACGTGCAACAGCTGGAGTTTTATCTGTCTTGAGCTGGGCTGGAGTAGGAGTTCAAGAGCTTAGAGAGAGGTTTGAGTGAACTCAGTGTGTGTGAAAGGGTTGATAAAGCAGCTTGGAGGGTTGCCTGTGACTCTGGGGACTGAGTGTGGATGACGCTGAGTGTACAGTAGGGTGTTCCTGCTGCCTTCGTTCCTTCCAGATGTCACAGATCTGACTGGCTTCTGAGAACTGACTTTCGCCAAAGAAGAAATTAAAAGTCTTGTTGGTAACCAATCTGAGTCAGATCGGGATCAGCACTGGTGATGAACTTGGCCTTGTAGGAGTTGTGCTTGTCTAGGTTTGGTGGTTAGCCTCACTCTCAGGAAGACTTCTTTTCAACCTAGATGAGTAAAAACCTACAGAGTCCCAAGTTCAGCAGAAGGCCTGGTTATTTAAAACCTACTGCCTCTGTGCTAGTCTCTTAAAAACAGAAGAGCTGGGCAGGTGGGATTAGTTTCCTTTCTCTGATAAAAGCAGATTAATTTTAACACTGGCTAAAATTGCATCCATTTTTTCTTGGTAAATGAACCATAAGACACATTGTCAGAAGTGAGCCTTCTGTAATGACGGTGGTTAATATTTTAGAGCCATTTTCTCTGTGGATCACAGCTTAGACTCAAGCATGTGAGAATCAGCAATATATGCTGTACATTAGCTTGATTTCTATTCATTTGCAGCTCAAGAGTATTGTTCCCTTCCCCCATGCTAATTTTGGAATAGCTCTGAGTTCTGTAGAGCAAGGGATTTGCGTCTGATTTCATACCCAGGTATGTGTGTATTTACTTTGGGAGAGCTGCCTTGTATGCAGAAGGGAGGTAGGACAGTTCATGTGTTTGTGAGTCTAAGCTGAGGCTTGGGAAATCTCAGTTCAGTTACCTGCTCTGCTGCAGCCTTCCTATGTGTTCTCCAGAAAAATCCCTGTGCCTTGTGGTAACTCAGTTTCCTGAATTGCAGCATGCATATTGAAATCCTTGCCCTGCTTCCTGTGGAACCCATGAATCTAAATCTCTTCAAAGACTGTGGTGTGCTAAAATACCCTGTTAATAAGATGCAAAGGTAGAGGGGGAAGATTTCCTAGTGCTCATTGAAAAAGCACCTATTCTAGTCATTTAATTCTTTCCAAAGGCTCATTTTGGTTGTTGCTGCTTCTCCCTTGACTTTTTTTGTTCTCTGATCATGACAGTCAGCTTGAACAGAGCTCAGCAAGAAGCATTAATTTTCATTTATGGAATTGTCCACTGAATTAGATAAGGGCCATTTCTGCAGCAGTTAGTTCAATGAAGCTCATCTAAGCAAATGCTCCTACTGTCCTGACTTGGTCCTGTCCCTTCCTGGTGTGAGGAATGAATGAGGATTGTGTTTTGGGAGCAATAGGGGAAAGTTGGACCTCAGCAGGGAATGGAGTGGCTGAGGTTGCCATGGGACCATACCTGTGGGTTGATGTGTCTAGTTAAGCTTCACAGCCTGAGTTTTCCCAGTAGGAATGGGAAGAGACTAGTGTCAAGAAGCTACTGTGCACAGCACTTCCAGGAGTGTATTTCTCTTCAGACTTGGATCTTGTGGAGTATTTAATGAAGAAGTAAGTGTCCTTCCTTACTTGCTGAAGGACGGCTGGTTGAGTTGTGAAAATGCGAAGTCCTGTGGTATGAGGAATACTGCATGTACCAAGGCATGTGCCCTGGGTCTACTTGTCTTCCTCATTTTTTTCCCTACACATGCTCTAGACTGCACAGCACAGGGAATGCTGGGACCACCTACAAAGTACTCAACACATTCATATGGAGCTGGGAAGACCCACTGCCTGTGTATCTTAAGAAAGTACCCCTTCCTGAATTCCCAGGCAAGGGATAGCTTTTGTCCCATGTTTTGCTCCTGTGTTGATCATTTTCTGCAAAGAGGGTCTTTGGCCAGGTCCCTCTGGTATTGTCCATAACTGCTGCTTCATCTGGAGAGAACATGAATGACTGAGTGCAGTTTCCATCCACAGGGATGCTTTCTGCCTAATTCCTGCTCCCCCTTTCCTGGAAGAAAACATTACATTTTAGACCATGACACCTCTGCTGTTAAAACTCCATTTGTGTCCAACTGCCTGGGTTTCCCATTACTTTCTAGTCCTAATGCATAAACCAGTGCACTTGAGTAAACTATACAGTGCTTAAAAATTACTTGACCCTGTCTGTCTTAACATATGCTTCAGCACTACTTGGGGTCTGGAACAACTGCATAGCCCTTGTGGCTGACAAAGCTGTAGATGAGAAAATACAGCAGGAATGTTAAAGTTTTAAGACTTGGGAATGTAAGTTGAGACAAAACATGCTGTGGATGTAGGATAATGGCCTGAACTTAGGACAAGAAACTGTTGGACAAATGCAACAGCTTTGGTGTGCCTAAAAAAAAAAAAAATAATTGGACATAGTCAAGGTAATAGTTTTCCTAAGAGCTCTTGAAACAATGGAAATTGTTCATATTGCAGTTATTCTCAATGAAGTAGCTTGCTTCTGCTTACACTTTCTGTTGTCCTGCTTTTTGGCCAAATTAAGGAAGTGAATTTCTTTTGTAATTATCCAGTTATCAAGCCCTGATGTAGATTTCTAACACTTTGAGGTGTATNAGTTTGGAAAATATTTTCCAAACTCCAACAGGTCCTTAGTAAAAGTATACTGTTCCACTGACTGATAACCAGTAATGCTAAGCAACTGTTTCTACAACTTGGGTGTTGTAATCGTTCCAGAGGAATGACAGAAGGTGGAAGCTGTTTTCCTGCTGTTTTCCCTTGATAACGCAGTATATTTTTTCTCCCAAAAGTCTTCACCAGTTTAACACTCTTCATCCTTACTCATATGAGGAAAAGGGTGCTGCAAATACTTGGGAAAGGTTTCAGGAACTTAACATTGAAAAGAAATTAAAAAGTACCAGCAAAACAGCTGGGGTGAGCCAGAATTCTCATTTCACGCCTTTATTATGGGAATCCCCAGGGCTCCTACTGGGACTCTGCTTTCTCTGCCCCATTTCACTGCAGCATTGCTACAAAAGAAACCCATCCTTTTATTTACAAATATCTGAGAAAGAAATTATCAGCACCATCTATTGGGGAAACAGAGGTATTGGTTTCTTCACTGATTTGAATATGCAAAATCTTGTGGTGTTTTGCTTGCTTTTTTGATTTCTAGCTATAGTTTAAAGTGAAAATGTGCTTGGACAACCTGCTTGTTTTTTAACTTATAGCAGCCTGGAGTCTGTGCTTGGGGGATTGTGCCTTGTTTCAAAAGGTACCTTCAAGAAATGCAGTGAACCATTTAAAAGGGGGCAAGCAGATAAAGATTCAAATGTCAAAATGGTACTTTGGCCATGGCAGGTTCTGTCACATCAATAGGACAAGGGCAACAGCTGAGAAACAATTTGCAGCCAAGGAGATGGGCACGTCTAGTGCCTTGAGTCAATCTAGACTAGCGTGCCTGAGAAATTTGGGCGCAGAATGGGATATTTGACCTTCTTGATCTTTTTAGGACAAAGAAAACTCGATAGATTGAAGAAAAAGCAGAGGAATTATCTTTGTTACCAGAAGACTGACTTCAAGGCACATCTCAGGGTTGGAGAGTAGTCATGATCTGAAGTAATTTCAGAACAAACATGGTCTGATCAGCGCAGCGACTCCTGACGAGATTAGTGGCCTCCCTAGTATGTTTCAGGGAACTTGCACATGCAGGACCTATTGAGACATCTAATCTGACATTATCTCCAAACTCTCACTTATTCTGCTATGTTATGGGCTTTTCCCCATTTCTCCAGTACTCTCACCCATTGCATTTTTGTGCTGTTCCCATAACTATACATCACCGGTGCTCTTGTCTTCCCTGTGCTCCTCCTTCTGTAACAAGTAATTTCTTTCTGGGAGCAGCATGCTGGCAGGCCAAGGTTCAAATCCCACTATTGATAAGCAATGATACTGCAAGAACACAGAAGATAATGGTCTCTTAATGCAACAACATATGATTCCTGCTGCTGTGGGAAACACATACCCCCTACACTGATGGGCTAAGATCCATTTTACTGTTGGTTTTAAATGGTTTGCCCTACAATACTTCTTGGAGAACACTTAAATCTTTCTAATCTGTCCATTGAAAAATCTTTCCTTGATGCCCAGCATAATTGCATTTAGATCCTGTTTATCCATTTGCTGTTCTGCCAAGGCAATCTTGTAATTTTCACTCTGGTATTTGCACTGACACCTTCTATTTAGAAACAAAAGTTCTATCCTCTTGTAGTCTCTATTTTGCTGGGTAAACAAGCAAAGGTCTTTTATGGCATAGCCACATGATTGCGGCTAATTGAATTAGCGTTTTAAGAAGCTAAGGTCTCACAGGTAACTCAATCAGTAAAAGTTTCTTCTTAAAAATAGGACAGTTATTATTCCAGACTCTCTGGATGGCTAATGCAGAGACAAAAGTACTTTCTATCATAAATTCCCATTTCAGTAGCTTGCTCTATCCATGATATGCAATAAGATAGCTAGTTTTCAGATAATTAACACCCTAAAATTGAATGACTGTTAGCTAGATGAATGCAATTCTGAGTGTATCAGAGGATTAAATATGAGGGGAGGGAGAATAGAGCTGTATTACCTTTGGAAATGTGGGCTTCTTATAGATACGAAAGGGTTATTAAGATCTCTGCAGGTAGTGTAAGCTGGACAGCTTCGGCTTTGATCCCATGGGCTAGAGGGAACTGCAGCGCTCCTAAAATGCAAACTGCAGAATTGCTTATGCAGTGACAACCTCCAGAGCTCCTTCACTCCAGGTTTAAGTGATGCTAGTGACAGGTTTCCCTGCATGCTTCCCTTGAGAGGTGTGTGCTCGGTCTAATTGATTGACCCATTAGCAAAGCAAATTTCTCTTGCTATTCGGCCAAAATTTTCCTTCTGCTTAATTTCAGCCCATCACTCCTAGTTATGCCCCCTGTGAGCCTGCCTGAGCTGCCTCTGCCACACTATAGTTTTATTGATCTTGGCTCTGTACAAGTAATTCTCAACTGACTGAACTTGCTACTGGCAGTACCAGGGCAGTGATGGTACTGGGGAGAGCTCGTTTCTTGGCTCTTTGGTCCATGGGGCTGGAAGGGAGGAATGTAGTGAATTTAGAGTTGCTCAGTAAACTTTACAAATGGCCATCTGAAGTGGTGAAAAGTGATTTCTGAGTCTTCCCCAAGTCTTCAGATGTTTGAGATTGCACAGCAGCCACCGTGTGTGTGATGGGTGCAAATATCCAGGCCCGTGGATGTCAGAGCAGGTGTCATGAAATCAGGAGCTATAAGTATTTGGCCTCTGGAAGATTTCTCAAGGGTAATTTTTGGATTCTTTTAAGTCAGTGTGTGAATGTGTTTTGTGGGGACAAGAGAAAGATCATGTCTGGGGAAAGTGCTTTTCTGAAAGTGTTTGGCTGAGGAAACCTATCTTCATGTGTGAGAGAAGCATCATGAGAATTCACCCCCAAACTTCATACCCTATGACCCTTTCACTTCAATGTCTAGTCTAGGTTACACATGCCAGAAGCACTGGACTTGCTCACACCCTGTTTAGATCTGCCTTGTACTGGGTGGATCTCTATCTTGCCACAAGCTTTGTGCTGGTGGATTTATTCTGCTCCTGGGGGTGTCACTCAGCTGAGTGGCCAAGCAGGAAAAAGATCAATGGTGCTGCTGGATTCCCACGTTTCTGTGCACATACCATTTCTGTGCCTCAGATTACTCCTGGATGCAACAAGATCTCTTTCCCAGAGGTACTAGAGTGGAAAGGGAGAGAACAGTATTTCTTTTAGTGGGTTTTAATTTCAAGACTATTTGAAAGACACTTTGGGCAGCCTGCTCTATTTTTGCTGTTGTGGAAGCTGCTTGTACATACTTCTCAGAAAAATATATCAACAAGAAAGGGGGGCACTATTAATAAGAACTTTAAAACCAGAACCACTGTGGAAAGTATGATACAGGGGATAATTTTGCTTTACCTATGGTTTGTGAAAAATAATAGATTTATGTCAAATTGCAGATTAAGTAGGCTGATGGAAAGAATGTAAAGTTCCAGGACTGATGACTGGGACTAGGGACCATTTGTGGTTGGTCTCAGGGAACTTATCGAGTGCACCTGAGGCTGCTGCCCCTGCCCTTCACTGGTTCCAGCAGATGCTCAGGCAGATAAGCAAAAAGAACTGAGTGCGCAAGTATGAAGGATGAGGGGTAAGAAGGTCAGAGGGAGGAAGACTAGGAGCCTTCGGCCTACGACCCACACTGACCACCAAAGAGCATGCACAGAAGTAGGAAGAAGGATTGCATCAGCCAGCTGAGGGGCATGGTTTTATTTCTCAGAAACTTTATGCATACATGATCACCTCTTGGGAACCTTATATCACTACTTGGAAACTTTATGCATATGTAATTGCTGCCATAATAAAAGCATGACAGACACTGTGATCAGTGTGCATGCACGCTTCCATAGCATGCACCCAGGGCTGTAAATAAAACTGCTTAAACTGCTTTGCTCCACGGACTTTGTCCCATTCTAAATTTTTTACTGATAAACATGTTTCTCACATCGCTGATAAAATTTTTCCTATGTAGGTGAAAGTAGGGGAGCATGTGTGGGGTGGCATCTGGGAAACACAGTCATTCTGTGGAAAACCAGCATATACTAGTCTGTACTGCTACTTCTCCCACTGAGTTTGTTGAAACACTAGTACAAAGCTGTAGTTACCAAGCCCTAGGCACTACATGGTATTTACAAGCTGAGGTATCAAACTCTCTGTTTTAGGGTACAAAGCCCCTATCAATGCAAGGAGAAGAGCCGAGTGCAGAAAATTGCAGCAGTCTGCTGCCGAAATGTTCGTGGAGACTGAGCCACCCACATACTGCCGCTGTGTGTTCCCAGAGGCTGGCTGTGCAAGTGTATTAATAAATGTGAGCTGTGCACCTTTCCGCTGTGACTGCAGAAGCAAAGCCAAGCCGATTATTTGCCCATCAGCGCACGGTTACGGTGGCCCTCCTCCCTTCTTCTCTATCCATTCTTTTGTTTTTGTATTGTTTTGCTGAGAGTGTAAATGCGGACATGATTAATTGCCTTGCTGACCTGATTCTGTCTCTACATGGGATCTGCTTATATCAAAATGCTTCAGCCTAAATGACTAAAGTATGTCAAAGTGTGGTGATTAAAGAATTATAAAATACTTTCTGAATATCCTATTCTCCACTCATTGTGACTTTGGACAGAAGCCCAGAGAAGGGTGAAAAATAAAAAAAAAAAAAGGATAAATTCTGAGAGAGGGACTTCTGCAATATTTTGCTCCCATTTTACTGAGAAGAGAAGATTGATAACAAACATTAGTGAGACAAAATTACAGTGATTTGTATAGATCCCCAGGTGGACAAGTTTAACATTAATAAAATATTATGGCCTACTCTATCACAGAACTATTGTACTAATCATAAAATGAAAGGGCTTTATATATAGGCAGAGGAGTGTGTGTGCTCTTGTGATATGAATGGAGGCATCTCATTTTCCACTAATAGATTAAAATGCTGTGTTGGGCTGGAGTAGTGCAGTGTTTAACTTTCTGCTAATGCTGTGGAGGATTACTCTGGGAGAAGACACACCTGGCAAGCTCTCTTATTTCAGATGCCAAAGCAAACCCATCGGGTCTTGCTGAAATGACCCCTAAGCCACCAGTGCCTCAAACCCAGCAGCTCAGGTGCCCTGTTTGTTTCTGTCGAGGTTGTCAGCAAGCTGTGCACCCCTGTGGCTCTCGTAGGTGTAAGCGCGGTGTGGCACATCAGAGTTGACAGTTTAAGTGCTTTCTCCCTGCTGCTCTAGGGTTTGTGGTGGGAGCTGAGCAAAACTGAAAAACAGCTAAATAGAAATAAACACTTTGGGATGAGAATCTTTTATGTGGTGTTTTTAAAATAAGTTTCTTTGGGGGTTCTGTAACGCCTGGTTTTATTTTATTATAGATGATGCTGAGCGATAGGCTGGGTAATGCTGCCTTGTGTTGGCTTCTTACCAGCAGTCATCTGTCTCTGTTACGGTGGGAGCAGAGCTCATTCCCTCCTGATCCTGGGACATTTTTCTGGTGATTGCTCTAGTTTACAACAAATACCTACAGGTTTTGTGGCCCTAAAATGGTTGAGGAAAAGCAGAGATGAGCTTTACCATGATGCAACACCATCCCCTGCTGTCCTGATGCGCCTCTGACTTTGGCCAAGTTGCCAGTCTGAAGTGAATCTTCTTCCATGTTTAGCCCTCCTGCGTACTTCAATGCACTCCTTAATCTCCTCAAGTTAGTATATTTAACTTACCACCAAGGTAAAAGGGGAGGCAAATTTGTGGTGATGGTATTTAGCCAATAAATTCCTATTTGCTTCATGGTTCATTCTCCAGTGTGATAAACTAATGTGACATACTAGACATTTGCTTTCTTTTAAACCATGTAGAACTGATGAATTGCTTTTTAATTATTTCTAGGGATTTAAAAAATGATTAATTTTTTCTTCCAATATGAAATATTTCAAATGTTATACTTTTTGGAAGTGAAGAGAACATTTGCTGCAAAATCATGTTTGTTTTCACAGCATTGTATGTTTTAGTCGTGAAATGAAGAAAACAGTTAAACACTTTATTTCCTTTGTTTTATTTTGGCTAAACCTTCTGTTTCTGGTTTCAATTAAAAAAGCTATCATCCCAACTTTGTTATTCTTTCTGGCTTTTTGCCCTTACCCTTTTCCATTTTTTCTACTGTAAATATTTAAGAAATAAAAAATGCAAAAGTAGTCCCTATGCCCCTTTCTTCCCTGTGCTCTCCATATATACTTTAAGTGCTGTTTTGAAATGAAATGTAAAGAAACATTCTTTTTTCAAACAAAGTAAAATTCAGTCTAGAAATGAAATAAATCAAAACTCAATCAAGAAATTTCAATAAACATTTTCAGAGAGGAATTCTTTTTCTCTATGATGTCTTTTCCTGTGAAAGAAAGCCATAGGTTTTCTGACCAATTCTCATTACTAATAACAAAGGGAACTGTCAGAAGGGAAAGTGATATTGATACTTCATTTAATTTCCAGTTTTTTGTTTGTCCTTTGAGTCAGAGGATTGATCAATGATTGATGCTTCCCAGCGCTGGAACCTCAGGATGCTTCGGTTCAATTTCCTATCCCATTGTAGTGTTCCTGTTTGGGATCAAACAAATTAATTTTTCAAGCTGGGATATATTTTTAACTGAGGTTTATCCTGTAGCCAGCATACTGGAGTTCCTTACTCTGCTTCAGCTTTTTGAATCCTATGGAGAGCAGTGCAGCATCGGGCTCTGGCAAAATATATCTTTTTTTGATCTTCTCATAAACTAATCTTTACTGCTTGCTGTGCGTTCTCTTATGCTTTGAGTTCACTTCAATATACGGGTGTCTTGTCACGTGTTGTAGACCAGAGAAAGTCAGCTGAGAAAGGACATTGAAGGACTATATGCATGTGTACACTTTCAGCTTTTCCTAAGCTTGAGCTATGGGTTGCAGTGTTGGGGGGTAGGGGGAGGATGTTCAATCCTGCCTGTTCCGAGGGTTGGACAGTGTGTAAAACTATTGAAGAGAGCTTCAATAGCAGGGGAAAATCTGCACAAGCACTCAGATTTGAAACAATAGCTCTTATTAAATCCTCCAGGGTTTGGGTTTTTTTCTCTGCCAGGTAATTTCTAATCTAGCAGATCCAAGTGACCATGGATTTCAGGTGCCTAGATGCTAGGGGAACTGATATCTCTTGGTTTCTACCACGAATGGAATTGGGGCACCTGGTTTGGTTCATAGCTTACCGACCCTGCTGGGCAACCTCTAGTAAGTTGCTCTGCTGATATTTATTTATACTTCAAGAACTACAGTTCTTTGAGTCAGCAGCTTTCCATGGGATGTGTTGTGTTTCTTGTGGAGTCTCTGGGTCAGTGGTCTGTATGCCTTGCTCATCAGTAGGTAAAAATATAGAGCATGTAATACCCTGGACTGGGTATTCTAGAAAAGGAATTTTTTCCTCCTTTAAGGAGGGCATGGCTACTTCACGTGGCCAGTCACATGTGTACCAATGTACGTGAGCCAGAAGCTGGGTACCACTGCTTTAGGTGCTGCTGTTAGGCATCTATCATCCCCAATTTTAAGAGTGTTATCTATGCACTTTCCTATAACAAGAAGGGGGGCTGTGGTGGGGGATGAGCTGTAAAGCCATTATTTCCCCAAGAAGTAAAGATTAATGTTCCTCCATAGCCTCTGTTATTATTCAGGTGGCTTTAGAACAGCTGTGCTAAAAGTGAAACAGTGGGTTGTCACTTCTAAACTGCTGGTGCTGTAAAGACAAGGAAGGAAAGGAATGGCAGATGTTTATCTCCATGTTTATACCAAGTTTTAGTGCATCAATCACTTGGTGCTATCAAGACTTGCGGAGGAAAGATAATAAGATTTACTGGTGGCTGTTGGGATAACCCACCCGGTGCATAAATGTTAGTAAAACTCTGGGGAGTCTTGGTCTATCAAAAAGAAATAGGTAGAAAGGAGCGCAAGCCTCCCAGCTAGGGAGCAGCTGAGCTCTTCGTGGGAGGTCAGTTCTTCGTGATCAACATGAATTGCATGAAACTCCTGGTGGCTTTTTTTTTTCTCCCCACATTCAGTGAAGAGGCAGAAGTGAAAAAAACCAGTGACTTTGTAGTGGAGGCAAGGAATAAGATGTGGTTTGTATGCTTTCTGTCCCCTGGTGACCGTGGCGGTTGGACTTGCAGCAGGCTGCTTAGGTAATGCTGGAAAGGGGAATTAAGGGAAAAGACTCAGTTGAAAAACTGGCATAACCTATGGGCAGTTGAATAATAAGGAAAAAGTTTGACTTGAGATTACTCATTGGTCTTAAATTATCAGTAGAAGCAGATGATTTGGAGCATCTTAGGGAAAGGACTGGCTTTTCCCTTGCTTCACTCCAGAGAAAGGGGAGTCCTGTCTCCAACTTAGTTTATTTCTCTTGCACTGATTGGCCACTTCTTATGCTGTTGGTGTCATTTTGAAATGAAACACAAGTTATGATTGTGACGTGTCTGTGTAGTTACTAGTATAGAGATGTTGATAGTCCAGATAACGAACACTGCTTCAAAGTTACATGTCAATTTTGGCTGATATACTTGGAGTTTTGCATTTGGTATTATTCAGCTCAGTGATAAGCACTCATCTAATCACAAAATTGGTCTGGAACCTGAGCCCAATTATCTCATAATATACAGCACTCCAAGATTCATGGAAAAACAAATCCCAAAGAATGACTTGAGATGGATGTGTCTCTAGCTCCACATCTGTGTGCTGAGTTGGAACCCAGCAGTTAATTTCTTTGGTGGGCTGCAGAAGCTCTATAGTCTCACAGAACACAAATATTTAAAGATGTCAACAAGACCCTGTTCTCTACTGTCAGTTGTCCCATAGTTTTAGTCCGGCTATAGATTACTCCATTTTTAGTGGCAACTAATGCTGTCTAATAGAATCAAACTGTATTTTTTTATTTATGCTTTCTGCTCTGTTTCATCTTCATAATTTGACACACTCCTATGCTTACTCAATACACAGAAATGCTTTCCTTTCTTTAATTTCATTCCTTAGCTATTTGTATACTTTGTTGTTTTCTTTGCGATTTAACCATAATTTAAAATTTAACTGTGATGTTACCAGCAGTACTATTTTAATGAACAATAGATTTCATAGCTGGAGGTGTGTCCTTCCATAGTTCTGCTTTCTCATGAGGACTGGAATTATTCCATGCGAGGCATATCTGATGTCTTGTTTTAGTTATGTGCAATCCAGCTTTCCAGCTGCTAGGAGAGGCAGATCGTGACTAACATTTAACATCTTTTATAGCACTGAGAGGTGTAAAGTTAGGAATGGGAGGATCTGTTTTATTTTTTCATTCTCTTATATTTTCATTTTTGGTCTCAGAGGTGCTATCCACCTACCTCTAGCCAGCTGGGAAACAATGCTCTGACTTCAGGTAAATCTCAGCTTTGAGTGCTTTGAAGCTCGAGAAAAATCATAGGGCTGGAAACTGCAAAGAAAAACACAATTTGGCAATAAATACACTTGACATGATGGAATTCTTTAAAATGAAAATGAAGTCCTAATTATCAGGGACAGCTGATTGAAAGATGGACAAGCTTTTGTTACCGCTTCCCTGGACATCTGCAGGACGAACTCCATCTGCTCTGAGTTTTGGGACCGCATCCAAGGCCAGACTTGCTGCCCATATGCATAGTGAGTCAGAAAGGCTGGCCCTGGAGGTGGCTTTCAGCCTGCTGGACACGGGCTTCACAGTCAGAGGTGGGTGAGCTGCTGAGTGTCTGATGTTTACAACAGCTCTTGCGCCTAGCTAT
This sequence comes from Chionis minor, assembly GCA_013398295.1. Classification (NCBI taxonomy): domain Eukaryota; kingdom Metazoa; phylum Chordata; class Aves; order Charadriiformes; family Chionidae; genus Chionis; species Chionis minor. The sequence goes on along the minus strand of VZSF01010398.1, from coordinate 625,514 downwards.
AAAGCCTAACCTGGACACAGCCGTGGTTCTTCATGCAAAACCAGAGCAGAGGTACAGCTGAACAAACTCACTGTACGACATGGCAGCCTTCAGATTAAGCCAAAGTGGGAAGAGGTGCAGGACTTGATAGTTTCATCACAGTGTGCCAACTGGCCTCATGCGCAGATGAGGCTATCTGAGTTTTGTACTATGGGACTGCTGTAAAGACCTGCAAATGTGAATCAAATTGAGTGCTTTTATTGGTTAGAGGAAAAGACCAGAAAGGCAGGACTCATGGGTTCCTGTGCTATGCCTCCTGTGTGGTCGTGGATAACCCAATTAACTGCTCAGTGCTTCAGTGCAAGCCATCTGTAACATAAGCATCATGATACTTACCTACCTCTGAGGGCCATTTACTTAATTAAATTGCTGAGATCTTCAGGTAAGAGATACTTTAAACAAGTAGTTCTGTGTGCAGTAGAAGTAATGGAGCTTGGTTTCCAATGGCTCTGTCTTGTGGTTCATTGCCGGCTCTGATTGAAACTTTCCCCCTGGGCCCAGGACTTCATGAGGGTTTTCTTTCTCTTTCTAATTCTCTCTCCAGGATTCACAGGTGCTCAATAAGAGGTAAGCTTGGCCTCTTCTGTAGAAAGGGCACTCCCAGGGGATGTTTCTTGGATGTCTCTTTTCTGCCTAGCTGCCTGGCTTTTTAAAGAGATTTTTCTGTGTTACTGCAGCCATAAAACTTGGTCCAAGTCAGCCAGCGGGTTCAAGCGGTGCAGCAGGAAGGGTGGCTTGCAGACACATTCACCTGCAAACTGAGAGGGCAGCTTGCAAAAGCCTTACTCGCTTTGGGAAGCACATGAAAATCAGTATGATGGCGCAGACCTATTGCTCAGAAATGAAGGAGCTGAGAGTGGCAGTGGAGTTCAAGTGCTGCGCTTGCGCACTGTTAGAAAGAGGAGTTGTGAACAAGGCTCCTAAATCACTTGAACACTTTGCTTATCTGTTCTAGTGGGATGCTGTCCTAAGGATGCCTGTATCCCTGTCTCCTTTTTAATAATTTCTTTTGTATCCAGGCACATTCCTGTAAGGAAAGTGTGGCTTACGGATTTTCCTCAGTGCTTAAGGCCAAGGACAGCCTGTCACAACCAGTTAGACGATCCCAGGCCTCTTGTGTTGATAGCTCTGCTGCAGTGCCCCTTGCTGTAATTCCTTCCTGCTGACAGGCTGCCCGATTGGGAAGAGTTTCTGTAGGATTTTCAACTGTTGCAGCTTTTGTGCATACTGCATTCTAGAACTCCCAAAGGCTGGAGATAATGCAGGTGCACCCTGGCACCCCTCCTTTAAATCAGGCTGGTGGATGCATTGCAGGTCTCAGGGAGCAGCTGGGGAATTGCTTGCCACAGAGAATCACAGAGAAGGGTGGCTGAAGAAAGGGCTTGAGATGGGGATCAGGGAATGGGGAGCATATCTGCTGCCCTTTATTTGAATGTCTGTGAATACACATCTCACTACATCTGCACCCTTCAGGCAGTGTTCCTGCTGTGGTTAGGCTTGTTATCGAGTCAGCTCAGGAGTTCACACTTTCTCCTTGTTACAGTCATAGTCTGGATGAAGCACAGTGAGAAACTCCTCTGAGCTACATCCTATTTCTTCTGGTGCTGCTCAGCTGAAGCTGGGAATAAACTGACTGTAGGGTGTAAATGCAAAGTAACATCGCTTACTGGTGGAGGAACTCTTGGGTGCAGGAATTACACTGCAGATGTAGAGTCTGGCTTTTGGGCTTGCAGCTGCAGAGAAAATGAGCAAATGAATAGGCAGTTAATTGAAAGCTAAAGTAGCTGTTTACTGACAGTATAGTCTTGCTTTTCTCTTATGTGTAATCTGTGTGAGATCACTCGAAATCAGCCTCTTTGACCCAACTTGTTTTCAATATTTGTTTGTTTTCCCTTTTCCAGCTGAATTTATATGGCATGCTTTTCATTCTTGGTTTTTTTTTTTTTTGGTGATGCCAGATTCTGGTATTGTTGATCTTCACTGTTAAACTGCTGCTATGCATCAGTGGTGGAAAACTGATTCTTTGACTGAGCTGCTTGAATTCTGCTAATCTTTGCTCAAGAAGTAATTGCAACTTTAGAGAATAGGGATGCAACAAGGACTACTTGGATCAAGAATAGTGTACAAGTCTGGGCAAAAGAAGCTTTAAAATTCTTTTGGGATGCCTAGAGTAAAGGTTGAGTCAGGAAAAAAGGTAAATATTTGTGGGATCTCATTGATTGAATGGAACTACTCAAGTCTGCTTAAATTCTTTGCAGGGCTGAGGGGTTTATTCCTTGAAAGAATAATGTGGTTAATAATACTCCTACTGACCGAGTTGCTGACTGGTAGTTTGTACCTGCTTCGCTTTCTCATATTTAAATACACTGCCTTATGAATACATAGTGTCAGTACTTTCCTTTAGAAAATCCCATTGGTCATAAGTGTAGAACAGGAAAGCATTTTACTGAGAAGGCAAAGTTTTTACGTGTGGGATGTTATAGAAAACAGCAAAATAACACTTTAGTATTCTGATGTAGCTGCTGGTGGCCTCTGACTCTAAAAACTCCTATAAGCTAATGCAGAATGTGATTACCGAGCAGGAGCCTTGACAACTGGTTTATGTGTAGTATTGATAATATCCTAAACAAGCCAATATACAAACCACTTGGGATCAGTTGCTGTAGAGCTGGCTGGTGTTACTTTCATTAATATTAAAATAATTAGCCGTATGTGAAAAGGTTTTTTTTTTCAAAGGATTACAGAGTTGGGGGACAACTGAAATTAAATATTGCTCCGTTGTTGCTTGCTTAGAAGCTTCATGCCCCATTCCTCATCTGTCTGCAGATAGAAAGTGGGGCCAAGAAGAGCCTTCCAACTGAGTTACCAGAGATGGAGGCAGGCAGGGCCATCTCCACAGAAAGCCATGAGTGTACTTAAAAGAAAGGAGGTTGTATAGCTGAGAGGAAGAGATTGGGGCACTCTACTTCATCAGCTTGCTTGGATGCCACCTGTTAGCTTCACTAGGCATATATTGGTTTGATTTTTATTTTTTTCCCTGATAGAAAATCCCTTTTAGATGCTGAAGGGAGAGAAGGAAGAGGATCTGAAAATGATCTCTGGAAAACTCATTTTAAGAGTTTTTCCACTTGCAAATTATTCTGACACAAAATTCCCAACTAGGTCATAATTTTCTTCAAATATTTGAAGAGCAGTCAATCACAAAAAGTGTCTTAGGAAAGGATTTTGCTTTAATGAGGTTCAGAGTACACCATGAGGAAGGTTAGAACAGCTCTTTAACTACTTAATATCTGGACACCATGCTAATGAACACTTCAGAAATGCCAGAAGCACAGTGTAGACTTGCACTGGTAATTACACTGAAGAAGTTCCCAGGACTTAAAACAAGGATCCGATGTGGTAGATGCCAGACGGGGTGGTTGATACTTGGAAGGTACTCACGGTTGCGAGTAAAGCCATGAAGAATGTAAAGGAGAGCGAGCTGGGAGCTAAAGTGGGCAGGGTGACCAGGGAACATGGCCCTGGCTGATGAGACTGAGGAATACTGAGTGATGCCCCAAGTGAGGGGAGAGGTGAGGTAGTGTCAAGATGCTCAAAAACGCTGGATACCTGACAGCAAAACAAGACAGAGATGGGCTATTTAGAGAAGTACTAAAAATGGATCCAGGGATGTTTATGGCAGCAATTTCATTGCTTGGAAACACGGACTTTTGATATCTAAGCTTTGTGTAATATATGCAGTTGCGTCTCCAGGGAATTAAAGCAGCAAGAATTATTTGGATTGCCTGCATATATTTGTATTACTGTTCAGAAGCTGAATCTCCTTTTGTTTGTGGTGTTTTGATTAATTTTCTGGATTGAAGCCGCACATGAAAAATGTTTCAAGCCATTTAAGGGGCAGGCTTTTATTTGGTAGAAGCATTTTGCAATTGGTTATTAAATCCCTTTTCTGTCTTAGAGCTGAGCCTCCCTTTGGCTCTGCAGGCTGGACAGCTGGACTGGAGAGTGCCAGATTGGCCACCAAGTCTGGAAAGATGAATGGGGAAAAAAGTTTTCCTTGTAAATGAACCCAGAAACTTGGCAGAAAAGTTTCCCTTCTGACTTTGCAATGTCTCTGTCTTGGAAGCGGCAGAAACCACTTTGTATTAATTTGAATTTGGTTATACTTGGAGCAGGAGTAGTCACCATTGGCAGTGTTATTTATGTCAGAGAAATAACCAGAAGCCTCAGAACATGTCTCCATTGTGCTCAGAGCTGTACATCTACCTGGGATTTTTTTCTCCAAAGTCAGTAGCTTTTAGGTTGTCTGGTTATGTTAACATAACTGCTGAACTTGGCTTAATACAGGAATCCTGGTTTGGAACTGTACATCTGAGCTGGTGGTGCTGGAGAGACGTAGCCCCAATCTGCACTCTGGGGTGATGCAGGTTATCTGCAGGCAATTTGGTTGTTGCGTTCAATCTAATTGCTCTGTGCTGCTAGTGAGATTGTTCTGAGCCTTTGTCTCAGAAGAACTGTGTATTTTTACTTTGCAGGGAAGGAAGCTAGGAGAGGTTGGATCTCTGCATCTGACAATGCCTGACTCATTCTTCCTAGACAAACCAGTTTTTCCCAGCTGGTAAAATTGTCTTATCTTCCAGGTCACCTTAATCAGAGTGGTTACCCTTCAAAACAAGGGTTCTTTGTGAGAAGCAGACATTGACTGGTATGTCTGTCTTAAGAAATAGCTTGTGGAGCAGAGATTGCCCAGGCTGACAATCTTGGTGCAGTTCTGTACAAGTTTACCTGCTTGGGTCTACCTGCAGGTATGAGTCCTGTACTGAATCCCAGAGGGGAAAACAGCACTCGGAGGTGGTGTGTCTAGAACTGTACTGTGGCCCCAAGTGCACGGCTTCATACTGGTGTGTGCTGGTGCACCAGGGGACAGCAGGGAGTGGGGAGCTTGGACTGCCCTATGTTTCTCAGATGCTGCTCATGAGCTTGGTGTTGTCTGTGCTGCTGAGTCTCTCCTGTATTGCTCCTCTCAACTGTTCCCTGAGTAGAAACCCTTTCAGTGGGTGTAGTGATCCTGCAGTGAAGTCTTTTGGGATGGGCTGAATTTGTCTGAATCGGCCGAGCCTCAGCCTCACGCATTTCAGTGCAGAACTGCTGTTATGTGGACAGCTGGGATCTGCTGACCTGCTGTAACTGGAGCAGCTAATCTATTGTGGGGGAAAAGGCCACAGACGTGCCCTAGAAACTTGACATAAAGCAATAGGTTTTAATAAAAATCTAGCCTTGCCACGGTGTCTTGATTACCAGGTGGCCCACCACTCTGTCATGGACTCATCACATAGCTGCTCTGTGAGGCCTTGCACATGGGGAAGGGAAATATTACGGAGAGCTTATATGTATCTAGTGGAATGTGATACTGGGCAAATGTTTGGACAGCTTTCATTTTCTTTATTATGCCAGCTTGAGATAGAGACTAGGATGGCTCATCCTGCCCAAGATGGGGGAAATTAAGTGCTCTGTTCCGTTATTAAAATAAATTATCCTCCAAAATTGAAGTGATGCCACATTTTGAAAGGTGGGCACTTCTGGACTCAGTATACAACATAATTAAAACCTCAGCCAGTTAAATTAAAACCCAAACCACTAATTATTCAGCAGTGTTCTAAATAAAGAAATAAAGGTCAATCGTGAGCATGTCAAGACCACTAATGGTAAAGCTTCTGCTGCACTCTGGTAGGAGAAACACCCCATACCTCAAACCCACCTTTTTTCTTCCCCACCCCCCCCCCCCCCCTCCCCGAGAACGTGCTTTCTTCTCAGTGGTTCCAACTGGATGGAGCTTTATCATAGTGCTCAGAGGACCTAGGTTACAGTTATGCATGTCTGATGGCAGAAAACAAGTTGTTTTCTTTGTGCCTCAATTTTTTTATCCATGGCAAAAGGCTACCACCCAGCCTTGAAGTACGTTGGGACACGCAGTGAAGAGCAGTGTTAAGGAACAGAACAGGGTGCTTATTTACTAGGTGTGTATCTTCATATGAACTTAGTATTTGCAAATGGCTTGGTCAGCCTGGTCCTATTCAGGGACTGAACTGTATCCTGGGGAGAAGACCACTACTAAGGTTCTGCAGGACCAGTATTGGCCCCCATGGCCTCCCATATCAAAAGACATCTTTATATGGGTGCCACCACTGTGATAGTCTCAGTGGGGTCAGAATTCACTGGGAGCCCCTGGAGGTATGCAATCCAGAAGCTGGTTTTTGAGCATTCAGTGTCCCAGCAGGTATTCTCCCATAAAGATGGTGCAGGGTGGGCGGGAAGCAGGAGAGGGGTTTAAGGAAGCTGTGTATTACATCAGTGGAGCAGGAACTGGGTTACTTGGCTTGAAACTTCATGCTGCAGGGAACTCTACTGTGAGGTGGCTGTGGAAGACATCACCATATGGGTCAGAATAAGGAAGACTGCATCCATGCCTCTGGATAGCCATGCAAATTTAATACAAGTGCTGATCATCCCTAGCCTAAAAAGCTAGGATTTTGGGGTTTAGTTTGAAAATCTGCTATGTCTCCTAGAGTTCCAGTGCTTCCAATTCAAAACCTTGCTCATTCAAGCTAAACCTTCAAATTGTTGATCCTAAGCTGCTACAAATCCCACCTCTGTTGATGGGGAGCGGGCTTGGCTCTGGCAGATTGGGCCTTAGCTCTGGATTCTTTTCACGTGTAGGCAGCATTAACAGCTTGAATCGATGGAAAAGCTGAGGAGCAGAGGTTACCATTTCAGCTGTCTTGCAAATCCTATATCCAAAGCATGTAATGTGGTGCTACTACAGCAGCATTTGTGCTCGTTCGGTTTTTTTTACCAGGAAAATACAACTTCAGAAAATGTTACCAACAAAACAACTGCTCAGAAAATTGGCCTATAAATATCACCTACTGCATGTGACAAGGGATCTGCAGATGCTGTCTGTGATATGTACTCTTTTCCTGCCTAAGATGGGACTTCAGCTTGCTGCAGGTGAGCTGCTGTAGCCATTTAAAGGGAAGCCATGGTTGGCAATAAAACAGGAGCAGTTGGTACAGTGGGGCTGCAATCTCCAGAGACCCTTGGCCTGGCTGTGCTTGCCATGGGCCTTTGGGTTGTAAATACCACTACTTCTGCCCACACAGAACCACCAAAGTAAATTTTGGAACTGAAGGGATGTGTGGCCTGGGTGTGTGCTGGAGATGGAGGGATTGTTAAGGGACACATGCAAGGGGGACAGTTTGCAGAAGGAAAAGAGAAGGGGATGTTTGGACAGAGGGAACAAAAAGGTCGGGAAGAATGAGCAGAGTGGGTGAAACTTCAAAGGAGGTGTCCAGACCCTGACTTTTCCACAGATTAATAAAGATTGTTTGCCCTGTAACTCAAGGGATGGGTTTAAACTCCTTGGGGGGAGTCAGATTAGACAACTGGAACAATTCCTTTAGGTGATGAAAATCCACAGACCAAGCAACCTGTCCCAGAGGACCTGCATCCAAATGAGGTCAAGAAACACAATGCAGTGTGGGGAAAGTGATGTACCTAGGTACACTGTGGTACTGAATGCTCTTTCTGAACTCTGGCAAAAAAAAAAAAAATCCAAACAAATGAAAAAAACAACCACAAAACCCTAAAATCTATTTTGCTATTTAAAAAGAAAATAACAATTTTGCTTCTGAGAGTATTCGAGTATTCATTTTCTGAAGATACAAGCATCTTGTCTGTTTAAAAACAGAATGAACCTCCCCACTTTTTTCTCTTTTAAATGGAAACCAAATAGTTCTGCAGTACAAATCCAGCAGCACTTCACTGGAAGAAAGGGCAGCTCAGTGTGAGGTGCTGAATAATGCTAAACCAGCCAACAAGTGAGCTGGCAACAGTAAGCCCAGAGAATGCATCACACGTTAGGCTATGTCTTACTGGAGGAGGGTTTACTGTGTGGGGCAATGTGCGAAAAGGTATTTGTGCACATTTCAGGAGTGCTGCTCAGTAAATGGTTTTGAACCAGGTCTGCCTCACTATTAGAGCTGTAGGGAACTCAGCAGAGTGATGGAGGGGACCTGACTGGATGTTTGACAAAGCCATTTTTAACTGTTTTTTGGTTTTTTACTGTATGTGAAAAGTGTTACCTTTCCAAAGAAAAATGTAGTGCTTAAGGAAAAAAAGGCAGGGAACCCCCTAAACATAGCTAGAAATAAATGTCCTCAAAATTCAATTTTGTGATAAAAATGGTTCAATTTGAAAGGATGCCAAAGTGCCTCGAGCTTTGTAGTTCTTGTGCCTTAAGTCCTCTTCTCCTGAGGTCTGCAGTGCTCACCCTTAGGATGGGGTTGTGAGGTGGACTGTGTTGATGTTGCTCTGTATGTGATTTCACCCCCTTCCATCCATTATCACACTTTCCACCAACATTACATAGGGCTTAACCGCACTATGGCACTTAGTATTACACCTTATGAAGAGACCAGCATTTTTAAAGTCAGTTACCTCTTTTGCCACAGTGCTTATGTCAAGTATTACCAACAGTTGTTTTTCCACATAGGTAATGAAGTTCAAGAACCATCTTTTGCAATCTAGTCCTCATTGCAGAGTATGAACTGCTGTTGATGCTGATGACAGGATGGTTTCTCCCTTGCTAGCCTGAAAGTATGGCACAAAAATAAATTATTCCTTTCTCAAAGAGCCTGATACAAAGCTCACAAAGATGATTGGAATGATTTTTGTATCCTAATGAGCTGTTGATCAGGTTAAGAGGCTGAATGAAACATTGCTGAGTCCGCTTCTCACTTGAAACTCTTTCTTGAAATACAATGGCATGTTCTTCTTTCCATGCACTTCTATTTGTTAAGCAGATGGACCCAACCCAGGTTACTTGCTTAAATTTGTCATTGGCAATATATGCTAAGTTCTTGGTGGAAGGTCTAAATTACCTTTTATTATGGTAAGATTTTTTTCAGCTTTAATTAAATATAGATGGAAGTTCTTCCTCAGTAATTATTCCTTGGGAGAATTATTTTAGAGTGGATATATTTTATAAGAAATGTTTCTAAGGGATTCAATCTTGGCAGAGACATAAGTGATGGGAGCAAAGTGGGACGAAAAGTAATTTTATCACTTTAATAGAAAGGTTTGTCAAATTTTCAGTTAAACTTACTGTGTTCTTAGCTGCTGCTGACCTAAGTGTTGCTGAATGAAATATTCACATAAAGCACTTGGGTTTTGAGGAGTAAGTAAGATTTGGTGGCAAAACAAAAAGGCCTCTGTTTGGATTTGCTCTTTGCATTGTGACGGTGGTCCAGGCTTTGTGTTGTGGGCTCTGCAGATACCAGAGTTAGATGAACCCTTCCAGGAGTGTGCAGTGTTCAGGGGGGAAAAAAAGGCAAAGATGCACCTTTAATGTTGAGTATTTTGGTAAGAAAATGAGTTCATGCGGATTTCTGAGTAGTCATAGCTAGATTGCATGAGCGCCCAAGTTCATGTGAATTCAGGCTAATTATTTTTATTCTCCCCTGTAGTGTGGCTAACACAAAGGCAGTACCATCATCTTTCTTGGAGTGGAAAGTACAACAGAAATAGAGAGGAAACTAAATGGACTAAGCTTTAACAGGAAATTTTGTAGCCGAATAGAGAACTGAGGCAAGTTCTCCAGAGACTGTAGTCTTTGACTTAAAGCAGAACTGGTTTCTCTTTCTATTTTCTCTAAGTGTCTTCCATTCTCTTTTTTTTCCTATCTTCTGCAAATGTTTCTATGTTGCACCTATTTTGGTAATCAAACAGGAGGTTGTTTTTTTCCTTTAAGTCTACTCCAATCAGTTACAGCTGTGTTAAACAAGGCTGCTTCTGCTTGGCCTTCTGACTGTATTCTAACTTGGCATGGAACAGTGTTCATCTTCCTGGTAAAGAGCAACTAATGGCTTTACACAGCTCCCTAAAAAGCATGAAGTAAATGTAATTGTCCTCATTATGTTGATTACAAAGCAAAAGGTATATCAACAATTTCTAGTTGAGGTAATGAGACCTTAATATCACTCCTTGCAGTTACATGCTGAAGTAAAAGTTAACCTTGTAAAAGAAGTTTCTTGCCAACATCAGCGAGAGCTGGAAATTCTTCTCAAACTTAGCTTGTGTATGTTGACATTTCATTGACTTGACTCTTGCTGCAATGTTGCTGAATTTTTCAGGGCAAAGAGAAAGTGAGAAAGGCAAGTTGAGATCAAGTCCAGAGGAGTCTGTTTCCTTGTTCTGTGGCAATGGCTTGCTCTTTCTTGGCCTCAAAAAAAAAAAAAAAAATTCCTCTTTAAGTACCATTGTTGCTGGCCCAAACTGTATTTGAGCTGCTGTCTTCCACTGATGTGCAATTGGTTTCAACTTTCACACTGTATGGGGGATGCTGGCTGCAGTAGTAATTCTACAACAGGAAAACCTGTGAAGTGTGACTGTTAGGTATAAATACCCAGCAATGGCTCTGCAGTGGAAAAGTGGTAGAGTTGTTTTTGTTTAGAAATATTTCATTTAGTATTTAATATCAGTCTATATTTGCCTGGGACATGTAAGATTTAGCTAGCTGCAGGTTGAACGTGGAGTCTTCTGCAGACACTGCCAACAGACACGCCAGATGCCCCTTTGGAGCTGCTGGCCTTTCTGCATTGAGTGTAACTGGAGCCAGCGCAAGGAGCTCATGCTGGACAATAAGCATGTAGAGAACTTGAATGATCTCAGGTGAATTCTGTCTTCAGTAACAAGTAGCATCTGCTGTGGAAAATAAGTGGTGACTTCTGCAGTCCAAATGACCTGAGATGTCTGGATTGTATCGATGCAGCTCTTCCCCGAGCGGCTGACACAGCCATTGGGGACAGACTGTTACCGGTGATTCTGTTAACTCTGAATTTTTGCATGGCCTTTTGTTTGTTCCACAGTTTAAAGGGTAAGGGAGACTTCTTAAAATCTGATTTCCCTCATGTAGATAGCATTTTTCTGTGCAGCAGTTTGATCTGGAAGCTGAGGGTAATGTTTTCATACTTGCACAAAAAGCTCATGAACGCTTAAAAGCCTGTGCAGTCTGCAGACCTATTCTTGCCACATGTCTCTTGACAGGTGAGATGTGCTTCCTTTTGGACCAGCTGTTTCAAAGGCTTTTATTCATGTAGTGGATAGCTGAGGAAAATCAACTGCTTGAAAGACAGGAAGAGTTTGACTTCTCTTTGATCAGGAAGAGAAAGGGCCATTCAATCACTGTCATATCTGGATCCTCGGAGATCTTTCTGTAACACAGTCCAACTTAAATCACCCACTTACATGAGGAGTTGGAAGAGAAGGGTCATCAAAGATCTACCACCTTACTGAGCTTTTCTGTTCCTACTCTCATTATCAAGGCTGACAGCAGTCCAGAAGCAGGCTATACATCTTCGGGCTAGGGATGGTACTGTTCCAGCATCCCATAACACTGCCATGTGAAGGTAAATATTAAAGATACTTGAAATAGTTGGCACTTGTTATGAATAAGCAGTTCTGCTCATTTTTTAGAAGTGAATCCATGCTTGAGCTGGCCTGTGATAGACTTGCTTGATATTGAATCAAAAAAATTCTCTCTGCTGAAAAACTGAAGCTGTCATAAACCTTGTCACAAGTGTCAAAGATTTAAAAAAAACCAACCAAACAAACAAAACCCACCCCAAAACCCCACACACAAACTTGCTGTGTTAACTCTGCTGTTTACTCTGTTACTACGTGGTTACCTAAGAAAAATGTGATCCAGGTAAGGTAATTTTTAATGCAGCACTAATGACAGACTTAAAATATTTTGTGTTTAAAAAAAAAAAAAGTTGGTATCTGAAGCATGCAGCTGTATAATTGTAAAAAATAACTTATCAATGACATATCTCTAAATGACTTTTTTATTTTTAAAAAAACAGCCTTCACTGCCTGAAATAAAAAATATTGTCTGCTAGTCAGGATTTACATGGCAAATTAAGCCTTGGGTCACCAGGTCAAAAAATATCACCCTGGACTGGTAAATATTTCAAATTCAGGTTCTTTTATTTCTCGAGAGTAATTGGAAGGCAGCTGTACTAGTGTAGCATAGTTTCACAGATGTATTGCAATGAGATATACAAGTAAAAATATACTCTTATGCTGAGTTGTAATGACATCCACAGGGAGTTTCTTGCTTTAGCTCTATTGATTTATAAACCTAATTATAATGATGTGATACATGTAGAGGAGACCTTGGAGTTGTGTTTATGTAGCCAAGGGTATGGAGACATATCACAGGACACACCTCTCCAGTCGAAAGGACTCAGATTTTGATTATTTTATATAAATTGTATGGTAGCCATCTGTAGGTGAAGGACACATGGACATTTAGTGAATACATTGCGAACTATCTGAAAAAGCTGGTCTGTTCAAATTGTGGAAAAGGTGGATGGAGATCACCTTGGGGAAAGCACGTGACAAGTGTTTTGCCCTAGAAGGACTTGATGTGCCAACACAGTACTCCAGTCTCCAGTGTTGCTCTGTCTGCATAGTTCCAAGGCAGAGAGAGAAGCGCCATGGAAAAGCTTTCAGCAGCTGCAGGAGAACTGTTTTAAGCAAAGCAGTATCTCTTTCTCTACCTGTCAACTTCAATTCACTTTGAGTACTTGGAAGAGCAAATTAAATTCACTGTTGCTAAATTCTCTGTCTGTAGCAAGGGTCAGGAGGGGTTTTGGGACTTCATATTCATGTTTGTTTTAATTGCCAAAATGTCTTCTGTACAAATCTATTTGTGGGAGGTGAAGAAAAGGTGAATGAGGTGGTGATATCTGTGTGCATCGAGGTTCACAATGTTGTAGCAGTTACTGTTGCAACCAAAAGCTTAGTGAAAAACCCATCAGTACTGATAGGCCATTTTGACTCAAGAATTTTCTGCACCTCCAGATTTTTTCAGATATACTGGAAGACTAGTACCTTTTCGCTGCTCCTAATAAAACACAATTATGGCAAAACAAGAGTCGTTTACATTATGATTACAAAATGTATGTCTCTTCGCCCGAGTACAGAAAACTGTCAGTTTTCCATGCTCTTCTCTGACCAGGAATAGCACTACTAGGCCACCAATATTGATCTCAGAGTAATTGCTTTTAAGAGAGTCTCTTGAGTGTGCAAAAAATGCCTTGGAAAAGGGGGCGTTGTTTGGGGAAACTGTAACTGTCTCCTTTCAAGGTATCATCAAAACAAAGTCTACATTTGTCATTTCCTATTGAAATAACTCACTTAAGTTGCTAATGGGATTTGTTTTCAAATATGTTTTAACAGACTTCTCTAAAGCCTCTGCTTCTAACTTAAATACTGTTTCAAAGCCTTATTTACTGGTATGACAGTAAGTTGACAGGCCAATAGGAAAAAAAGGGTTTTAGCTGGCACGGATTATGTGAGGGACATTTCATGGCATACGTTGTTTGGGGGTGAGGAGGAAATATATCCTGAACACGCTTTGTATTTTCACTGATTAGTTTTGTTGGTCTCAGAGGCAGGTAGCAACATAAAAGAATTGCTGTATATTAAAATGCCTGTAGCAGTATCGCACTTTCTAGCAGTACCAAGGCATAGCTTTTGCTTTGTAGACTGGATTAGGGTGTCCCTTTTGCAAACTGCATTATGCCAAGAAAATATTTACCAGGCAGAGAAATGCTTTTTGCATTCTAGTTTAGAAGTTTATAGCTACAATTTAATTTTTTAAAGGCAAAGACTTGACGCACTGAAGTCACACACTTAAAGCTGTGTGGCTTTCTGGAGGAATGAGCCCTATGCAAGCCTAGTCCTTTTCAGGTCTTAATGAGGTGGGTAGCCAGGGTCACTGATGATTTCTGAAGCTTGAGCTGTGCAAATGTGGCTTCTGTGATACTAAAGATTTCAGGTGACCACTTTAGTGCTTGCTTTCTTCAAGAAAATAAATATGGGGAAAACAAGGCAGTCTTGGTCATCTCAAATGGGGCAACAAGTGCTAACTATGGCTTGCAAGGTGCTCTATTCTTGGAATATAGGATCTAAATTCATACCACCTAGCAGTAGTATCTCTGTGGTGACACTAATATAAACAAAGCAGTTCCAGTAGAGCTCCTGAGATTCCAAGGGTCTGACCTGTAGAGGTGAGGGGGAGAAGCGGTAATGTGTCTGACGTACAAGGAATTGAATCAAAGTTCTTCGAATTCAGAATTTCTAGCCTGAAACATACACAGATTTTCATGAAAATATCAGACCCAGTGTATCTGTTATCACATACAAGCTACAATGTATCACCCTCTTAGTGAGATCCTGTTAGCCAGATCTCAGTGTATCTGTGTTTTCTTTCCACTCATCTTTGACTTTCCCTGTTCTTTTTTTCTTCTCAACTGACAGTTCTGTCCACCAGTTCTGTAATTACTGTCTATCATTATAAGTGATGGGCTAACGGCCGATATCTAAGGTCAAGGCTGTGAACATCTGACTTCCCTTGAGAGTAGAACTGGTTGAGTAGGAAGAATATTGATTCACTGAGTAGATCAACCAAAAAGAATGAAATTTTTCGAATGCTTTAGACGCAATAGCATCCAACCTTCTCTCCTTGAGGCACATTAATGAAGGGGTAAATCATTTATTGTATGAATCATGCCTCAAAATACAAAACAAGAAACTTTGAAAAAGCAGCCCAGAGGCTAGCTGAGCCTGCAGACAGCTGAGTGTGTATTAGCCAGAGGTTAGACTAGACTTACAGAAAATGCAATGAATGAGTGAATTTGACCCCTAATTCAGAGTGGAAACTGATTCACCTCTGTGGCTGCTTTAGTGGATCTGCATCTTAAATAGGAGCATATAAGCAAAAGCAGAATTCACTGTTCTACCTGCAAATGTATGATGTAATTCACATAAAGGCAGAATATGTAACTTACTCTTCCCTCAATGACATCTTTTAACTTAGGGGAAAAAAAAATTCCCAGTTCACTTCCTGTTATTTCTTCCTGTCCCCATACTTGTAGTCCTGAGCAACTATGCTTTTCATCATTGGGTAATAGCATCAATTTCAGAGCATTAAAAACTTCTCAAGCTACTCAAAGAACACTGCAGATAATGAGAAAAGCACCCTCTTCTGCCCCCTAAAAAACAAAACCAAGGATGTTTCCATCATGCCACTCATGACTAGCATGTAAGAAGGTCCTAAGTGAGTTCAAGTGCCTGTCTTCCATCTGGTGGAAATCCTAGTCCGGAGTGTGCTGGTGTTTGATTATCTGAAACCTTTGAGGTGTGTATTTGTGTCCCTGGTCTGAATGAATGATGTGGAAATGTCAAAGCAGCTTTTTGGATGATGAACAGTAATAGAGAGAAGCAAAATAGTGATCCAAAAAGACCTTTAGATGTCTTGGCTGAGTTTAACTTTCTTGGCAAATCTTAGCTACAAATAACAGGAACAGCCTGCCCCAAAGAAGGAAAAAAGTGCAGTGGAAGAAATGTCCTAATCTTCTGGGTTATCCACTCTGATACTTTTATCCTTGAACACAAATAATTTATGCTCAGGAAGTTGGTT
Source organism: Chionis minor (assembly GCA_013398295.1). Classification (NCBI taxonomy): domain Eukaryota; kingdom Metazoa; phylum Chordata; class Aves; order Charadriiformes; family Chionidae; genus Chionis; species Chionis minor. The sequence goes on along the minus strand of VZSF01010398.1, from coordinate 609,928 downwards.
TCACTGTGACAGGAGCATTTGTTGAGAAAGCTCAGTGTTGGTCCTTTCAGAGGTATCCCAGGGCTTCCTGTTGCCTTTTTAGAGAAGAAATACATGGAAAATGGAGAAAAGCTCAGGCTTATTTTGTAAGGGAGTCTGACAGAAATTCTCCTACCATTTTTGATTATTTTTTTTAACTGTTAGGAAGCTCATGAAATGCTGCTGACTAGCAGAATTGTTATTGCTGTCCACACTTAACCATTTCAAGATAGATGTGCAAAAAAGTGTTAGTCTGGAAGGGTTAGAAGTAAACATTGATCTTGTGCTTTGCATACACTGAGTGGTTTTATCGTTTTTAGTTTTATCTCTTAGTATCTCTTTATCTCCTGTTGTCCGTTCTCTCTTCCTTGCATTTGTAGCAAGCCAAGTTTTTAATGACCTAGTGTGGAGCTGACAGAGGGGTCCAAGGCCAAACCTTAGTCTTCAGCTTTGGTGGAAAAGGGAATAATTAAATGCTGAAAAGGTGATCAAGTCAGGTGCACTAGCAACAAGGGCAAAAGGATAATGAACTAAGTGAGGGCAGTCTTGATAAACCTCTCTAGGAGAGGTTTCTGACAGTTAAAGCCACTTGTCAGTGTGACAGAGTATGGCTATGCTTTTACATACTGCTGATTGAGGGGTATGCACAAAAACTTTTGAGCAAGGCTGCATCCAGTTTGCTTTGGCTGCTCAGGCTGGATGTTACATGGAGATAAAGTGAGCCCTTGCCTTAAAAGGCAATATATAAAAGATGTTGGCTTTCTGCCTCATGGAGGCAAATCAGTTAGAGGGGTTTGTGCTTTATTTCACTCATGCTCCTGGAGGATGAGTGCAATATAAATATTTTAACACTTTGAATGGCTCCTTTTATATCATTGGGCAGTGCAGGAAGAAACTAAGCCATCATTAGGATAAGATTTTTTTTGGTGCCAAAACAGAAGTGGTCTGTGACACAAAAACCTATTGCAGATAACGTTTCCCAAATGATATCAGATTTTGGGGTCGGTCAATAGCTTGAGGGCAGGGCTGCTCTGTTCAGAGGAACCTAGACAGGCTGGAGGAGTGGGCCAACAGTGAGCTGATGAAATCAAGCGAGGGCAAATATGAAGTCCTGAGCCTGGGATGGAATGAAGCCCTGCAGTAATATGAGCTGGGGACAGACTGCCTGGAGAGCAGGTCTGCGGAGAAAGACCTCAGAGTCTTGGTAGACAGCATAGACAGTGTGCTAGAGTCTTGGTAAACAGCGTGGACAGTGTGCTGAATGTAAGCCAACCGTGTGCCCTGGTAGTGAGGATGGCTACAGCATCCTGGGCTGTATGAACAGGAGCACAGTCTGAAGATCCAGGGAAGTGGGTACCCTCCTCTACTCAGAAATCAGATACTGAGGTTGACTGGGGTTTTCAGATGGGACGTACTAGAGGAAGAGCTTGTAAGTGATAAGCGTTTAAACATTCAGCCTTGACCATAGTGAAAGGCCACTTCTATTATCTTGGCTGAAGCACTTTGGTAGAGGAAATGGAGATTATGAATGGGTGCAAGACTGGGTGCAGCTGGCAAGGGTCATGCTAGATGCTCAGAATGCCAAAGATAATCTGTTGGCTGGGCTGCAGAACTATGAAGGTAAAGAGCAGGAACTGGAACAGGAGGGATTAGGCGGGTTAAAGGAAACACTGGCTGGTAACTAATTGGCCAGGGTAGGTATTTGTCAGTGTGACTATGTAGGTGTGACCCCCTGCATCTGGATATGCAGAGATAGTCCTCTGCAGTAGCCATAGTGGGGACAGTTATGTGATTTTGTGTCAAAAGCAAGAGTTTCAACAGAACCCTGAATTCAAGTGCAAAGTCATTCCTAATTGACTGAAGTGTGTGTAGGAAGTCTGCATAGGCAGTCAAAGGTGCCCTCGAGCAAAACTGGCTCCTTCCTTTCTGTTCTGACACTTTCAGGACCACATATGTTAACTTGAGCCACCCTGAGGGTGCAATGAGGCTGGGGATGTATCTGGCTTGGTGGAGGTGGGTTCAACTCCAAATCTATCACCTGTCCCCTCGCCTTGGTGATGAGCGCTGGCCCATCGGTGAGCATACATGACAGTGTTAGAGCCAAGGCTTCATCTGTGGCTCTGGATGTCAGGTTTGTGACTGCTGTAATCTAACCTTCCTCTGCCTACCCTTAGACGAAAGATATAAAGAGATTTTTGTTTTAAAATTAAGTAGCTTTGTTGCACCAAGAGCACATCAGAGAGGAAAAAGAGTTCCTTTTTCAGTCTTCTGTAAAGGATGCCAAACAGACTGACTTTGTTGAAGTGGCAATGCTGCAGATTCTCTACTTGTTTCCTTGCCCATTTTCATCATCAACATCTGATGCGCAAATGGGTTGGATTTGTGATGACTATGTTGTTTGGCTTTTTTTTTCTTTGCTGCCCTTTTGGGAAGGGAAAATGTGTTGGTTGGTTTGTATTTGTTTTTTCTTTGGGGGGGGGGAGTTTGAAGTTTTCTGGGGGTGGGGGATAGGTGTTGGTTTTTTTCTTTTGCAGAGCTGCCTCATAAAGTGGAGTAGGTCAGATACCTCCTGTTCATACACATCACGAAATGCCTGAGCAAATGTAGAAGGATCTGTACATACTGAGCAGGGGAAAAAAAAATCAGGTCAAGCTTCTGTCTGTATTGGTTTGGGGTTATCTGAACTCTGATGCTTATTTCTCACCACATCTTCAGGCAGCAAGAAGGATGCCTGGAAGAGAGGACAGAATCATATACCTACCTGATCGGGTTTGTCTCTATATCTCTCTTACTAGGTAAATGAAGGGGAGAGGTTTAAGGGAGATCCCCATCTGCTGAAAAACAAAGGTTTAGACTAGCTGGATTAAGACACACTAGTGTTCACAACCAACGAAAGGACCAGTATAGCCAGCACTTGCTAACCAGTTATTTCTGACTCACTGGCATGAAAAAGATCAGGTTATAGGTAAATCTCTAGGGTACTTTTTGTCATGACTACAAAAAGTAAAATTAATCTCCTTTGATCCAAAGAAGGTTGACATAACAACCCAATTTTCATTGTCATATGATGTCAGCACAAGTGTTCAAAAAAACCCAAAAAACTAGCCAAAGCCCTTATGGCATAGGTCTTAAAATAGTTAATCTATAACAACCGGGAGCAAATGTAAAAGGACTAGCAGTAAGCAAGAAATTAAATTCTTGAAGAGAATCTAGCAACTTGCCAGCGTCAATGCGTCACAGATGCAACTCTGGTAAGGGCACGGCTGTCTGGCGCTCGAGGTATGCCTGCTGCAGTGCCATGCAGAGCTGCCTGGAAGTAATGTGCCCTTTGTAGCATGATACGGAAATTGCACTAATTATTCCTGTTTCTTGAAAGGGCTAATTAGCTCAAGAGTAGACTGCAGAAGGTCCACCTACCTTCCAGGGTCTCAGTTACCTTCTTTTCACCTGAGGCTGTTTGGACATTCTGGCTAATTCAGGTGGAGTGGGTTCAGGTACCTCTGTTAAGGGCACATTGCCCTTAACAATTGTCAGCTTTCAGGAAAAGAACAAAGAATCTGTAATTCGTTGCCTCTTTTTTTGGTTTTTTTTTTTATGTACACTCTGATTTCACTGGCTGTTGTTGTAAGGAAGCTAAAACAGAGTGATCTCTTGGAACTTGCCTATTTAAATTCAGGACAGACAGCTAGCTGCATCTTTAACAGGAGATGTTTTGTCTCTGCCAATTACTTCTCAGCTGGAAAGAGTATCTAGCAAGCAGTTACCTTTGCTCATATTGTGTATTATTGGGTATTTATTTTAAATTTATTTTTTGTGGTAATGGCCTGTTTCTGCATACAGGTATACAGCTTTCTGGGAAAAGCAAAAATCATATTGCCCATTTAGGTAGTTAAATCTGAAACAAGTTTAACAGTATGGCTAAGTAAGCATTGGAACAAGTTATCTAAGGGATATGGTAGATTCACTATCTCACAAAGCCTTCATCAAGATTGGTGCTTCTCTACAAGAGATTTTCCAGCCCAAAGGAGCTGTTGGGTTTAATGTGAGAGTCTGAAGGATGTTCTTTGATCTGCGTTACAGAAAAAGGCAGATACTACCATTACAATAACCTTAAAGGCTGTGGGTCTGATTAAATTGCAATGGTTCAGTAGACAGTGAGAATCTCAGTCTCCTGTATGTCCAGTGCTGGTACAAATGAGAGCTTGGCTAAAAGACTATGGAGGTTTCTGGAACAATCAGCTTTTTATCTAAAAAACACAATGTTAGAAGAGATCTAAAAGTCTTAGATGTGTTTTTGGAATTTCTTTTGCTCTTGTGTGTCTCAAATGTAAGCTGCTATGCTTTTCTTTCTCTGTGTTTGCTATGGTGGTCTGTTCCTCCTGGATAACTCTTCCCCGAGTCTACTTCCCCTGCTGTCTACATCATTACCGTGTCATGATGTTGTGTTTTCACAATGCATGTAGTTGTGGAGGCAGAAAGGTGCAACCTTGGGAATAATGCAGTAGGTTAGAGACAGAAATATGGGGTGGGGGGTGATAAAGAATGATAGTAAAATATGAAGCATCAAAACAATGTTTTCTGCCTTCAGATTCTGCATGTACTTGAACCAGATGTTTAGTGATTTTACTGCTAACCTATGGGCTTCAGATAGTGAGTCTGAATGTGAATAAAGATATTTGTTGATGGCCTTTAAGCTCTAGAACTGATGAACAGTTACTTCATTCTCTATTTTTATTACCTTATTTTTAATCCCTTAAAAACTACCTCATATATTAAATGACAGCAAAAAAAAAAAACCAAACCAAAAAATCACTTATTTGGGCTGATGTTTCCTGTAACTTCTGATTGGAAATGTTAACTAGAAGTGAAAAATGTTATGTTGCACTAAACAGTAAAAAAAAAATCTGAAAAACCTATTTCTTATGTATAGTTTAATTGACTATAGATGTTTTCATAAATGGAAACAGTGAAGAGCTCAGCACTTTGGAAAAGCTATGACAACTTAAAACTCTTTAAATTTCTCTTCCTAAAAAATACAGAGTTTTAGAAAAGCGGAGCTGGAAGAGATCACGAGAGATCGTGTAGCTCACCTCTGCCCTGTGGCAAGAACAGCTTAACCTGCGCTGTTTCTGACAAAAGTGCATCCAGCCTTTTCTTCAAGATGTCCAGACTACTGAGACTTAGACACTCCACGGAAAGTCTCAATAACCTATTCTCATGCTTCACTGCTATTGCTGGAGGGATATTTCTCTTAATATCTAGCTTGCATTTTCTTTGTAGATATTGCAGATTATGATTTGTCATGCCCTGCTCAAACCTCTCCTAGACAGGATGAGGGTAATGCATTAGAATCATAGGATGTTAGGGATTGGAAGGGACCTCTGGAGATCATCAGGTCCAACCCCTCTGCCAGAGCAGGTCCACCTACAGCAGGTTGCACAGTATGGTGTCCAGGTGGGTTTGGAATGTCTCCAGAGTCGGAGACTCCACCACTCCTCCACCAGCCTGTTCCAGTGCCACCCTCAAAGTAAAGGAGTTCCTCCTCATGTTTAGATGGAACTTCCTATATTCAAGTTTGTACCCATTACCTCTTGTCCTATCACCAGGCAACACTGAAAAAAGACTGGGCCCCCTCCTCCTGGCACCCTCCCTTTAAGTATTTATAAGCATCGATGAGATCGCCCCTCAGTCTTCTCTTCTCCAGGCTAAAAAGACCCAACTCCCTGAGCCTTTCCTCATAAGAAAGATGTTCCAGCCCCCTAATCATCTTTGTAGTCCTTTGCTGTACCCTCAACAGCAGTTCTGTCGCCCTTCAACTGGGGAGTCCAGAACTGGACACAGTAATTGTCCAGAGTTGTGGCCTCACCAGGGCAGAGTAGAGGGGGAGGATGACCTCCCTTGACCTGCTTGCCACACTCTTCTTGATGCACCCCAGGATGCCATTGGCCGCCTTGGCCACAAGGGCACGTTGCTGGCTCATGGTCATCTGGTTATCCACCATTAGGACAGTTGTAAACATATTAAACAGTGGTGGTGGGTTTTTTTTGGTGCGTGGTGCATTTTTTTTGTGTGAGATCTTAAATTCACAACCTTAAAAAGATGTAGTATGGGAAAGGAAATAAAACCACTAAGAAATGACTTGGCTCACATAGCTCGACAAAGCCAAAAGTAGAGAGCAGTCCTCCTGACTCCAGATTTTATTTCTTGTCTGTGATACAGGTCTGTGTTCCTGACCTAAAATGTACTGAGGCGCGCATGAGGGACACTTGTCACTGAAAGCAACCTATTTTAGGGCCTGTTCATTGGTCAGTTTTGAATCCAGATGCTGGTAGTTTTATATAAGCCAGATTGTATGAGATTTGAGCAGGCACTCTTTCCTGCCTCCTTCTTCAAACTGATAGATGGGATATTGAAGGAGGCATGTAGCCTATATATGTGAAGAGGAGCACTGAAAAGAGACGCTGCTAAAAACCTAAAAGCTATCTCTGAAATCCCATCATTTTTTATTGCATAATTAAGCACTATTGCTGACACATCCTCCCTTATGATTCCCTTTAAGTTGGAGCATCTGGCCGGGTGCTGCACAAGAGCCCAGTTTTCTTCTCCCTATACAACGGAGTTTTGATTAATTAATCATTGCTTCTGTTTGAATAATACATTAAAGATGCACTTGAATGTTCTAGGAAAAAAGTAAAATAAAAAAATCCACGCACAAAAGGCAATACTGCTCTGGCTTGTGAAAGGACATGCTCTTCAAATGGTAAAAGAGTTGTAAAGGTAAATGTGTTACCGGTCAGCCTGTATTTCTCTTCCTGCTTGTTTATTTTCTGTGCATTTGATTTGGTGACAGTCACTTGCATCAGCAGGCTGTTAAATCACAAAAAATATCAACTTTAATGCAATAATGTTAAAGATGGGTATAGTTATGATGAATATACTTTGAGTCAGTGATTTGCTCTGCTTCAAAAGAAAAATAAAAGGAATTATGAAACTTGCATATTGTTGGCTGCTGTCCATGATTATTTGTGGCTTTACAATACCTGTTTCATGCTGATATGATAAGTTCAGTAGTCATTCTCCTAAAAATCCTGCTATGGCTTCAGAAGTGCAGGTTTCGTGTTTGCTCAGTGCTGAACCTGCTGTGTCGCAGGAGCTATTGCTTGTCCCATGTTTGTGTAGGGACCGTAATTCTACCCTGTGCCTATTCTCTACAATCTGGAAGTAATGAGACAAAGCTTCTGAAAGCACATAGAACTTTGTATCCAAAGGCCAGGCTTTCCTGGTATTATGCTTTTCCCCCCAGTATCTAACTATGGTCAGGGTTTTCCAAGGAGGACATGACCCAGCAGTTGTTTTCACACTGCATGCCATCTCTAATGTTGTGGGTGCTCAGTTCTTGAAAATCTGGATGTTAACTCTTGGGCTGGGATTTTTCAAAAAGGCCTAAGCTTGCCTTTACATAATTTGAACTTTCTGGAGTTGCTCAGTCCTTTCTGTAGAAACCCAGAGGAGCAGCATGTTGATGTTGGATCTGGCTTGTTCTGTATATCTGGTAAATACGACTCTCTGTAGTTATCTTTTGTTGATGCTTTTCAAAGAATACTACTCTTAGTAGTGTTAAGGACAGAAGAGAGATCACGGTGCTGAAATGAGAGCTAGTGCCTGGGTAATTCTAATTGCTGAAGAGTTAGGCTGTGGGAAGGGCTCACTTAGAAAAGCCTGGCTGTGCAAAGCTTGAGGTGGCCTCTGTACCTAACCTCGAGAGGCTAAGTGTTCCCTTCTCCTAAGGGAAACACCGTGGGGAAATAGGGATCCAATGCTAAACTAATGCCACTGTTCTTGTGTGCCTCATGAGTGGTGGCAGCAACAAGGTAGAGGATACAACTGCGGGCCCGATTTGGATTTGCCTTCCTGGGTGACGGAACAGGAGAGCTTTCTAATCTTTGTATAGACCCGTTCCTGCTGTCAGACGTGACAAGTGGCCAAAAATACCTACTCCCAAAGCTGACAAAGTCAAGACTATATGACTGCTGAGATCTCACTAGATAGAGAGAAGGTACTGCTGGATTTTACCCACCGAGGCTCTTGCAAGAGCTTTCCTCGCTCTCTGCCCCCTTTAATCCATTTTCAAGCCTAGCAATGCCTCATGTTTACCCAGCAGGCCCATGTGAAAAGGTCAGTTTTATTTCTTTGACCTTTTTCAGCTCAGTAAACATTGGCAGCTGGAGGTTCTTGCTGTAGATGTGTCAGTTGCAGTGAAGTGGTGTTGCAGGTAATGACATGCATACAGAGCATCTCTGATCTCTGCTGTTGTTTGCCCATCAACACAGTAGTCATCCCAAAATCTTAGCCACTGCAAAAACATCAAGACTGGTTTGCTTTCCCTTTCCCCTTGGACATGTCGTCTTTTTTCGCCATCTTGATTTTAAGCATTCACAATCTTAAATTTATAGGTGTACTGGTTATGACTAGTGTCTAGCCCTGGATTTTATCCCTGATGTTTTACTGCCAGTTTGTTAGGATATAAGGAATTACTTTTTTTCTTGACAATTAACATTTTCCTTGCCTAATTTCTTAACTTTTTCTCTGGACTGTGAGACCATGTCTGGGACTTGCATGGACTAATGTTTTGGTGAGGGTGGAGAGGAAAGAGAAAAAGAACAAGGTACCCACTGAGACTTGGATTGTGACCTTATAACCAGCACCAACCAGAAACAGTTATTGAAACTAATGCCACTGCTATGGAAGTAACAGAGGCAGTGTGAGCACCATCAGTAGCACCTGCCCCAGTTTCAGAAGTTTAGGCTTCAGCATCTCTGGTTCCTCTTTGGACCTTCTAATATGGAAGTTAAATTCTGGTATCCATGTCTCTGATGTTGAGCTTAATATGTGGCCATGTATTACCATCAGCCACTGCTGAAAATCCTCTAGTCCCATCAGTGAGAAAGCTCGTGGGAACTGGTGAGAAGCAAGCCGTCATGTTGTGTTCAAATTGCAAGTGCTTCTAGATGAAGTGATAGCTCTACAATTCCCATTAGACAAGTGATGTTTTTCTACCCATCCTGTGCAAAGCTGAATATCACTTGCTACCTTTGATTTCTGATGAACATGAATGTCTTTACTGACTGAGTTATATTCAATGTTCAGTCTGCAGAGTCTTTTTCATCTTCTGGAATGTAGTGAAGAATTTGTTTTGATAAATTTTGATAAAATTTTGCCAAATTTTGTAGCTAGATTAGTACTATAAAAAATGTAGGAGTCGGTGGATGAAAGCCTCTGCTCTGTATCAGATTAATCTGTTACTAAACTTTGAACAGCACAATAACCTTAAAAGTAATTTCTGGGTAATGATAGGAAAACTCCTGGGTACTGTAAGTCCTTTTGTCCCTTGTTAATACCTCATTTTGATTGTTGCATTTTTAATATTTGGATTAAGACAGTGACATGCTCTGATCACTTCTGTTGAATGTGTGAACATCTGGTTTTTGTTGTGATTTAGTGTTGTTTGCTGTTGGCTGGGGATGAAAGGAGAGATCAAGTGGTTTGAAGTTGGCTTTTTTTTGTGTTTCAAAGTTGCCTTTGTTCATAAACTACAACCCAGGAACTGAACAGCGATTCTAATTGTGACTGACAAGCAGTGATGGGAAAGAGGAAAATGTGACTGATGATACATCACCTGTACTAGCTCAGCAGTGGGAGGAAAAAAAAAAATCTTATGATTGCTTCTTAAAATTGTCCATGCTTTACCTAATGGAGAGATGAGGTTGCAAAAGGAAGGTACTTCATTATGCACTGAGCAATCTGAGTACACTGCATGCAGATTAGAGACCTGCTGCTTGCCCAGAAACTGAAGTGTATTTGGCGCTGCAGCCTGGTGGCCCGAGGGCTAGGACGGGGGTTCTCTGACCTGTGCCAGCCCAAAGTGATAAAAACTGAAACCCCTGTGCCTATGGGTTGTTGCAACCTGAACAGAAGCCAACATCCTTTTAACAGGTCACAGTTTGTAGACTTCCTCCTCTGCCTCCTCCTCTCTTCTTTGAATATTTTGGGATTTCATATAGTAACTTGATGGTTATTACCTGGTGCCATTAAACAATAACGTCAAAGAAAGGCCATTCCACCCTATGTATTTAATGATATATGTTTGGAGATGAATAGCTGGCAAGCAGCAGTGTCTGGGGGTAACTTGGAAAGCTCAAGGTACAGAAGTGTGTGATTAAATCATCTGAAAGTATATACAATTGATTGCTTGCTCAGAGTGAAGTACTTTTGCAAGCCTGACGAATATTGTTTCATGCAATGTGCTGTATGCAGCTGGCTAAAGGTTTCTTTAAATATTTCCCACATCTCTTACGCTCGTTGGAGGGACTGTGCTGTCAGCTCTGGAGAATGGAGAGATCAGTCTCTGCTACACTTGCTCTGAACAAATACCCTTTTAAATGAAAGCACCTCTTCTGCGTTTAAAGTTAAGCAAGAAAAATCTGCCCTACTGTAAAAGTAGTGCCTGAGCTCCCGCTGGGCAGTGAGAAAATGATACAAATTCCAAAGGATAAGCCAGAAAAAAAGTCTTAAATGTTTTTGTAAGAATGGATGATTTTTCCCACCAGGAGTGCCTCTCTTGTCATGGTGCAAAGAAAGTGTCAGGGTGACCAACTTAAATTCCTGAAATTTAACTTAATTTCCGAGAGATGAAGCATACCCTTAGTGAATGACAACCTTCCTGGACATAGAATAGTTTCACCTAAAAACTAGACTGAAAGAGCGAACATGGTAAGTACACCATGTCCCTAAGTCTTGAAGCTGGGGGTTTGGTGCCAGAGTCCTGCACAATGCAGAGTCTGGTGTCTGCATGCTCAGTCTGCCGATCCCACCTCATCAAGGAGGGTGCTTCTGTGGACTGTTGCCTGAAAGTCATGCCAGTTTCAGGTTTTTTCTGCTCATGCTTAAGGAGCTTCTGACTTAACTTTGTATAACGTGTGTCTCAGCTTTCTTGGGAAATTCTTAGTACTGAGATGATACTCAATCTAGGTCTTCACAAAAAACCTCTTTCTGTGCACATGTTGTTGCACCATCCGCTGCTGAAATGATGTAGCGCGATGCTGCTGCTAAAAGAGGCATAAGTACACTGTGTCCCAGTACAGCAAGCCGAGAACCTGGGGGAAGAATGGATACACATGCTGGTGGTGTTATATAGGGATGAACTTGGTCTGCTTAGGCCCTGTTAAAACAAAGGGAGGGATTTTCAGAGGCAAATAGCAATTATCTCAATAGGAATATGGCCAGGGCATCAGGATTAACATTAATGAAAAAATGCAATAGGATGAATCTTTAATGATTCTTGGGCTTAGAACCTCGGCTTTAGATCTGATCTGAAAGGTAACAATTTCTGAAGCATGACAAAAGATGGCTTCGCTTCAGTATTAGATGAAAAAAATGCTGCCCTGATATTTTGTAAATAAAAAATCCTGCTGGATGTCCCTACACAGCAGAGTACTGGAAGAGTACACAAAACTAATTACTGCCATACCTTCTTTGACGTATTCTAGTCCCTGCTGGGAGCAGGATGCTGCCTTTGCTCTGTCCTGGGCTCGCAGTTGTGCTGTGTTCTTAGGCAATGTTCTCTACAGGCCTATTTCTAAATACTATAACATGGCCGAATCTGGTCACAGTTGCACTTGCAGATGTGTTGTTCATTAGCCTTGGTCTGTCCATGCTCGGTGGCTGTGGAGATGGCTTTTACTATTATATCAGTATAAAATCTAATTTGCTCCCATGGTCCACAGGTGACAGAGGTGTACCAGTTATATGGCACTGTACTGGAACCCTACTATTGCAAGTTTCCCAGCCCTCTGTGGGGAAAAACAAGCTTGCAAAGGAGCTTACTTTCCACACAGGGAACTTTCTTTTTAATATCCTTGAAGTAACATGTAGAAGAGCCTCAGCTTCTCTAAGCACTGGACTGCAAAACCTGCTCTACTGAAAGCTTCCTTGGACTTGATCAATTCATTTGTAACCTCTCTAAGCACGAATATAAATGTTGCTCACCTGATTAGCCTGTTTTATAGCACTTCAAAAGCCTTGATAAAACTGCAATGCAAATAAAAAATGCAATAAATACCTAATGAACACTAAGCCTGCTGCCTTGGCAAATAAATAAATAAAGCACAGCACAAACTCTAGGTAATGCTTTCAATCAATCAGCATAAATCCTTCTTTGGCTGCAAAAGTGAAACCTCAGATGATAAAATGCGGTGGCTATGGATGTACTACACTGATCATATGCCCCCCTCCCCCCCGTAATATGGACAAACGCAAGTAACTTACTTTCGTCTTCCAATTTGAATGTAGTTTGCTGGTAGTTTCACATCCTTTTCTAGTTTGTAGTACTTACAGTTTTGCTATTTTAATATTCTAAAGGAATGTGGTATGCTGGTATAGAGTTTATTGGACTATATCGTTTTCATGAGGTACGGTCGGTGATGGATAGGTCAAGACTCCAAAGGGGAAGCACTTTATTTTTTTTGTGGTCTTGTTGCCATTCCTTAACTCTCACACCCCCAGAGCTGCTTACACAAGTGATCTTGGTGGTACTAGCAGGTTTATTCTTGAAATGCATATTTAGAGGAATGATATACTGAAGAGTCATGACAGAGGATACTGTAATGAAAATTGCTGTAGGAAAGTATCTGAGACAAAGCTGGAGAATGAAGAGGATACCTTAATGTTCATCACCCCTCTGATCACTTCTCGGTATGGCTAGAAAAGACCACTATGGTGCAGATAATGTGGAAGCAATAAAGGCTTTTCAGCCTTGTTTGTGGTAGTTGATCCATGTTACCTCCTGTTCCTTGTATTGACCTTCCCTGGTCATTGCAGTGTGCATTGATGCATTTTGTTCTTTCGTAACAGCTCAGGCTTATGGATGATTTACTGGAATCCTGTGTATGTTACAATTAAACCACCATAAAAATGGCTGTGACCACTCCTGCTCCTGTTCTGAAAGATCTGCTGAGTTGGGCCAGCTGTTAAGAACTCCAGCAATGAGAAGTATTTGGTTTTGAGTGGAGTGATTTGTATCCCAGGCTCGATTTGCTTGTGTTTCTCTAAATTCTTATTTTAAGGGTGCTTGCAGCACACTGGCTTGGTCCTTGATATTCCTGTGACAACAGCAATAACATGGAAGACTTTAGGCAGATCTCTCTCAGGTTAGAAGAGCAGTGTGGCCTCAGCCTGTTCCCCTGCAGGTGTCTTGTACATTCACGGTGGTACAAGCAGTAGTAAAAAATTCTCTGCAGATCCACTGAGTGGGATTGAATCAGATCTCTGTGAAAGCAGTGAAGTTATCCTTTGGATTTTTTGATGCCTAATGACTGTGAGCCACTCGTTTTTCATAAGCACAGAATTTGGCCCTTCTCTCTCTTCTTCAGATCCTATTGAAAATTTGTTTCTAACAGCCTTCTTCTTTTGCTAAATTTAACTGAAATTAACAAATGGTTTCTTGAACAAACTGGTCCTGTTTCTGGTATCAGATCCTCTTAAAAATCACAGGTGATGTCTTGAGTTTTACCCAGCATCATAATACGTGAACTGTGAATGTCAATTTCTTCAAGTCTTCTTAGAATCTGTGTGTAATATCAGTAGTAAATTTGCAAGGCTTTTTCTGGCAGCTTTTAGGAGGTTCCATGACTAATCCAACCTTCTGCAATTGACTAATTAAAAAAGTACCAGACTTCCAAGTAAAGCTGGAGGAAAATACTGATCTCTTCATGACTTTCTCCACCAAGAATGGTGTTGATCTGGCAACTTCAGTGGTTTTTCAAGTTCATTTAATTTTCACCAAATTGTTATTAATCTCTTCACACCAACAAAATAAACTCTATTTTTAAAAACAAAAAATAGTGCTTGAATATGAGGGGAAAAAGTGTTTCAAGTGGGCAAATTACCTTTTTCCACAAAATTTCTGCCCCAGTAAAATACATGAAAAAATGAGGGAGGATGTCATTGGTTTTTACATTGATTTAACCAGAGTGTATTTCACGTACACAAGTATAAATTTACATATACATGGTTTTACATATATGCATAACTGTCCAGAAAATCTAGTAATTTTGCAGGTCAAGAGTCAGGCATATCTGTCTTTAAGAAAAGGATTCATGTGTAAGCTGGCTTGGGTTTTTGGTTCTTTGTTAGGAGTAGAAAAAAGAATTATTTTTTGTTGTTCTGCTTTGCCCTTTCCCTGGGAAATCATCCTGGTGAGTAGCCTACCCCTAGAAAGGAAGAAACATAAGTGCAAAAACATTGCTCGGCTAACAGAAAGTAAAGGAAAAGTAAAAACCTGTCACAGAGGTTGTAGTCTAGTGGTGAAGCTGATTCTATTTACAATAGATTCTCTCTCTTCTCGATAAAGTTGTACCTTTTAGGCAACCTTTCCTGCAGCTGGGACAATCTGCTCATCTGGGTTCGTAATGCAAAGACTGTCATTGTTCTGACCATTCTGATACAGTCTTAAACAGGTTCTGAAATTCCCATCCCAACCCTTAAGACTGCAGTGCAAGCAGAAATCTTAATGTTTAAAGCATTTATCTTATGCATTGGTGTCTTTGTACTTAGTTTTGTGCCAGTCTTTGACAAACACTGGGGATATTTGAGTAACTGTTTCCCTGTTGCCTAACACATCTTTCTCGCTATTAACATTATGACGTCTATTATTTTTGTGATTAAAACCCATGACAAATTGCAAAGCAGTGCATTTTATAAAAAGACTAGCTATTTTTTCCCCTCCCTAATGGATGTAAAAGTAGTGCCCAAATTAATTATGTAGGTAATGGCTTTTGGGCCCAGTGACTTGGCCAACATCAGAAATATAAATTCTTCCCAACTTGGTTGTCTGTGTCGATGCATTTAAAATTTGCAAGAATTAATTTTCTGGATTCACATAAGCCACTTCTGTTGAAGGTCACCATCTGCTAGTGACTGGATACTCAGGGCAGTTCTTCCTTGGTGGGCAGACCTTTTAGTCAGGAAGACTGTTCTAGTCAAGATTTACTGCAGATTTCCTTAAAAAGACCATTATAGCTGGTTTGGGAGACTTTTGGTGACCCCTTTCCCAAAGCCAGGGTTAGTGTATCAAGAGTTGGGTTTGGTCTCCAGGCATGATAGACAAAGGAAGAACAACCCAGAGACTTGTGATTATTGTATCTGTTTGCTGGGGTCTATCAGCCAACAACTTTGAAGGAACATGGGGCTTTTTGGCCAGACCTTGGAAGACACGACAGGAGGAAGAGAACAGGTCTGTCTCGCACTGTTGGAGGATTCTGGCAGAGGTAGAGTCCCGCAACATGTGCCTTATCTGAACTCTGGCATGTGTGCTCAGAGTAAACATGTTTACTTCTAGTAAACAAGCAGGTCCCAGAAAATGTTAGTCAGCCCTAGCAAGCTAATACCCAGCAACCCAGCATAGGCAGCTATCCCAACAAGAAGGTGAAGCAAGGTTGCTCCCCCAGTGGAAGGAACTGAAATGTTAGTAAACATTTGGGGGTATAATTTGTGTCAAAGGTTTGGAGAATTGAACTTGTTGGGGGTGGAATATGTAGGGAAAAAGTTGTACCAATGAAAACTTCCCTGATGGTGGTCTGCAGACAGTCTGATGCCTGGCAGTTGGCAGTGAGGATACCAGCACTATGACACCTACTGAAAGGATTAATGTAGTGTAGGGGTTCCTGCTGGAGGATGAGATGATAATTTAAGGACTTGCATACCCTTGATGTTCTCACTAATAAATCAGGTTTCAGCCACTGTTCCATTCTTGATGCTGTCCTTGGAAGAGGTTGTCATACACTGCTTAGGAGGGAGCATAATGGTTTATGACTACAGCATCTGAAGTCCTCTCATGGAATGAGTTCCCAGGAGGATCCTAATCATACAAAGCTAATATTGCTTAGCTAGTGATAATGTCATGCTGCCAAGCTGAGTTACAGGGATTGCTGCAGCAAATGCCCGACTGATTAATTTTAATTCAGTGTAAATAGAAATGGTGTCAAGGATATATTGTAAATAAGAAATGGCTCTACATGTGAAGGCACTAGTGAGGGGCTGATGAGCCAAGATGGCATGACCACATTCCTCAGTCATGTCTGACAGTATTGCTTGAGGTAACTAGCGATCCGCAGCTCAGTTATGAAATAATGCAGTAAGCTCTGAGAAGACTTGAACAGAAGGGATTTCTCTCTAGAGGTGTGTATGTAAAAAAGAGAAGAAAGTTTAATACTGTCACCTTTAATGGATGAGGGAGCTGAGACAGGTTGAAGGGAAGCACCAACCTGAGGGGAGCAGGGCGTTAAGCATGATCTGCTCTGTTCATGCAAAGTGCGCTCATCTCTAATTGAGGTGGTTTGTAGTTTACGGAGGCAGAACCCAAGTGTGGCACTCCTCTGCTGGGGGTGCTCTGCTGTGGATGCCTTGCTTAGCTTTGTTTATAAGGTTTAATTCTCCTACTGAATTTAACCCATCAGCTAAATTATTTCCTGTATCCCCAGGATACAGAAACAATTAGCTGCAGGTTCATATTGCTGATGAAATCGGCTAACAAACTGCTGCTATTCCTATAACAAGGAAGTTAGGCTTGTTTATAATTTACCCCCCAAAAAAGAAAAAAAGAATCCAAATATATATGTAAATGAAGTGACCCACTTAAGCTCCTGTCAGGTTGCCAGTTCAACCTACTTACTGTGAGTAGATCTCTTTATCGTCAGAACCTGGTTGCTCACTTTGGACTCAGTCCACAGGCTTTCCTTTATGCCTTTTAGGCTACACGTAAGCAGTTAATCACATTACAGCCAAAAAAATGACTCCAGGTTGCAGTAGGTCATCAGACTTATTTTTTTTAGTGGGTTGTTATTTTTCTTTCTCCAGAGCATTCTGAAAGAGAAACTCTGTGAATATTCATGAGAATACTAGAAGTAGGCAAGTGAGAAGATGGACCTGTTATTTATGTTTGAGGAAGAAACTGTACCCTTGCTTTCATTGTATTGACTTCTAGTAATTTGCATAGTAGACTGAAAACGTTTAATTGCGTGGGTTATATGAAGAAAAGGATGGCTCTCCGGCTTGAGTGTTGGGTTGGAGTTGTGAGTGCTCTGTTCTGTGCCATACACCTTTTTTGACCTGGGCAAGTCATTCTTTATTTTTTCCACTTGTGCTAAATGAGGATAGTAATTACCCACTTCACAGAGGAGGGCATGTGGCTGAAATTAATTAATGTTTATAATATACTTAGTTTCCCTGATGAGGTTTGTAGCTCTGTTGCTGAGTACAGTTATTTCTGGGGTTTGGTTTGTGTGTGTGCACATGGCATACAAAGGCTGGCTCCAGTGGAAAGGGTAGTAAGATGCAATCTTAAGAGTAAAATTCCTTGGCACTTACAAAAATGCAATTAATCGCTAAAGATATTAAAGCATTAATGCCTCTCGTGCTGGCTTTGCTACTGCTGCAAAGTGCTACTTGCTCTGTGGAAAGCAAGAAGGTAAATAACAGGGTGGAAGGCTTATGGTGTTTTTTAATGGCATGGTTAAAAAAATTGGTTCTTAAGGATAGCCCTTGCAGCAAAGACAGCTTTAGGATACTGAACAGACATCACCTGAAACCTTGTGGATATGAGTGACTGAAAAATCTGGTCACCTGAATGACTTCAATGCTAACTTGTTGAAAGAGACTGAAATCCTTATTTTACAGTATGCTAATAAGTGAAAAATGTTATAAATCATATCAATAGACATGCAAAAAATCATATTAATAGATATATAACAAATATGACCACATATCTTAGTGTAACAGCCAGAGGATTTTTTCAGTTGGATTTCTGTACCACATGTAATCTTTGCCAAACTATTTTCTATCAATTACACAAATCCAGTGAAACCTAATAAAACCCTCTAGCCTTCAGAATGTTTGCTGGAAAGCAAATTTATGCAAATCTGCTCAAGAGCAAGATCTTGGTGAAAAAATATGCTGTGGTGAATGAGTTGCCTTACGATGTCAAACAAAAATTCTCTGTGCAATGGGCCTACTGACAACAAACCTGCATACACAATTGTGCATTGCAACCAGCGATACTCGGTTTTAGCAGCAGGTTGAGGTAAGCCGGAGCTTAAATCTTGTCAGTGCAAGGGAAATTGTCCTTGGAATTAAGCATATTTTTATGCAGTTTGTCAGACAGGGATGATATCAAGGAGATGTTCAATGTAAAGAATGTGTTTAAGTGCTTTGCTGAATCCAGGCCATAACGGCCAAGATCTTTACCTTTCATTGATATGATGGGTAGCAGCTACCAGGTGAATTACTATTCCTCTGCTTGAAACACTGAGATTTTGAGCCAGCCTTAACTGTAACGCGGGTTTTCAGATGGGTACTGTAGCATTTTCCATAGAGTCCCTTTGATGCTGTCAGTGAATCCGGCTTAATTCACCTACCCAAGAAGGGCTCCAGAGAGCTCCTGTTTTCTCATCCTGGAGTGAGTTTTTATTTTCTAATAACTTCTCCCTGAATTTTTACTCTGATTAGCAGCATGCCTGCATTTTAATAAATGATCTTAAAGAGCTCCCTTCTGTCTTCCCCCAGCACTTAATTACAATGTGTAAATATGCACACAGCCCTATTACTGATGTTAATCCCAGTGCTGATAAAGCTGGATAGGAGAGAATAGAAATGAATTGCAATAAGGATAAGCACAGGTCTTTCATTAGCCCAACTAAAAGTAATCACAGATCTCTTGCTGGTAATATACATCTTCCAGATAGCGTACTAATTACTTCTGGCAGTGCTGTGCTACATCATAGAGATAACTTTATTGTAATCCTGCAGTGATCTAATGCTTTCACATACTAGTTGCTGCTTTTTGCCCTTTTTCTGCTTGATAACGTGACCTTACAGATATCAAACCTTCATACTACACCTTGTAGCGTCACGGCTGAGGAAATCTGACAAGCTTTTTAAATTTTTTTCCCCCTCAAAGTTTTTCTGCAATGTTTGCCATAAAGTTGTACAGAATTCAGGAAAATAAACTTGGATGTTACATGTACCTGGAGTAATGCTTTATGCAGCATCCAGTATGGTTACAAATGTGTCACTAATAGATAAATCAGCTACTCCTTTCTCCTGAGTAACCTGAAGTATTTTCTTATATGTTTTGTGTTATCTATGTATTATAGCTAGTCTTTTCAAACTGTGGTACCTAAAACTACCTCTGCAATCCAAAGTTAAAGCCAGACTCTCATCCCTTAAGTTCTTTTCAAGGGATACTAAACTCCAAAAATACAACCATTATGTAGTTCTAATTAGCAGAATCAAATTCTGCTTGAAATGGTTTAGAGTTGCTAGGATGTGGCCCAAGAGAACCTCTGGAAGTTGTCTGGTTTTTTGTGGTGTGTGGCTTTTGATAGTGTGTGTTTTTTCATGTTGTTTTTTAGGCAGTGGGAGTTCCACCTAGAGGTGCAGCTATATAGGTTACTTGATATTTTTGTCTAGTCATCTTGAAGGCAAGCGACAGTAAGAAAGGCATTGTGTGGGTTGACTGAGAAAGACAATTAGGGACATTAAAAGGCTGAAATGTTCTTCCCTCAAAATACTTGATATCCAGTTAAATTATTTTGTTTGAGATGGATCATCAGACTCAGTGTGAAGTATTCCTTATTGATGTGTTAATTAGCGAAACCCAAGGAGCTTTCAAGCCAAGAAGTCATTCTTATTACAAAAAAACCTGCAATGTATGCCATTTACATGGAATCCCTCCTATATTTTTAGTATTTTTTGAATACAAGAGTAAACAGTTCAACTGAAAATGGATTGATGAAATAACTTCTTATTGCTGCACGTTTGATCCAAAAAATGAGTATCATTTTTATCAATGAGTAATTTGCCGGGTTGTACTGACAGCCTGATTCAGAGTCCTTTAGAATACATCTCTCACGCAGTGCTAGCTTAGAAATACTAGAAATGAGCAGGTGAGTAAGTGCTGCTGTCTGGTATGGAGCTGTAAGCCTTGTGGATGTGGTTGTCTGCCTCATCCCCTCACCTCCAGCGGGTCACCTTCATCCCGCACCAGTTTCTGACTAAGGAGATGTTGTGGGCTTGAGAATCCGAATGGTCTTTTTGACTTTGAGGGTCCTGTGTTGTGTGATGTGCTGAATCCAGTCAGCACAGGGTTTTGCCACCTGGGGAATACTTGTGATCATGTCACTTTTTCCTTCTTGACATGTTAATTTCTACCTCTGTTGCTAAAGTGGTTGTTATGCTATTAGTGAGAAACACATTTGGAGTAACACTTTTGCCTGCAGATAAAAGCCCGTTCTGTGAGTTTTTGTGAATGACTTGTGTAAGTACTTGTGTGTGCCCAAAGAAAGTTGCCGGAACAGGAGGCTGAAGAGTATGTGCTGAGATGTAGTGTGTGAAAATCTCCCAGAGACTGACAAGGTCCAGAGATGAGTGGTCCGTTCGCATTTACAGCTTAATAAAAGGTGTTGAAGTAAATACCGGTTCTGATTTGGTGCCCCAGCTTGATGCTGTATTGAGGAAAAAACAATTAATTTATAACAGCTTGACCCACTTTTTTTTCCTATGCCCATGACCTGTTTAACCTTTCTTCCTTTGTGATGTGGTCTCTTGTGCTTGCATCAGACTCTCACTGTTTTATGGACCTGTCTTCCTTTTGCGGTTGCAACAAAACGCTTTCTTGTGGTTTCCTAAAAGCACAGCAGGGCTGAGTTGCGTGACTACTGCTTGGTCATAGTATCACACTGAGTCTTGGCTGCTTGCTGTAAATAAAATGGTGCCTGATATTTTATTCTTGTTCCGAATCAAAACAAGCAATTTGGAGGGATTGTCATCTAGTTTGTAAACAATTTACTTCAATTACAATTTATCACAGCACTTACAAAACTTGCATGCTGGAATGCAATTTAATGAATTATTAAAGACATCAGTCTTTATGATAAACATGAACCCATAAGTACAAAGAAGTGATAGAAAAATCATAAAAGCTGACTTATATTTTAACAAATACCAAGACTTTAATATGAATTTTTGTCCATGCAGTTAGTTTCTGTACAGTGGTTGCAAAAACTTAGTCCAGAGGAAATATTTCTGAAACTGTATGGGATTTCTAACTTATTTACATAGCACCATATTAAAATGTCTAGAAATTGCCTATTCCAATTTTTTTGAAAAACTCGAGTACTTTTCACATAAAGCACTCACAAACTGTGTTGCTTCTCTTCTGGCAAGGGTGATAATAATTACATCAGTAGGTAAGGTGTGAGCTTGCAAAGAAACAGGTGCATGGAAAATAAGCTGGTGATAAAGAGACACCTGTTCAACACAACTACATAAATACAGAAATGTAGTTTTTCTGGTGTGAGACCCAGGCTGTTAGTGTGGGGTTAGAACATCTGGCCTGAGGTTTCCAGTTCACAGTGAAGCTTCTGAGCTACTTACCATGGACAAGTCAATTATGCCTGATAACTGAGGGCAGATAGATAATGTGCTACCTTACACTATGGTGTCTAAAGGAAAACTGGGAGCAGGTGGCAGATGCATGTCTGTCTTGCGGGCAGTGGGCTGAGTAAGCAGCTCTATGATATCCCCTCCTGTGTCTTTTCATGCTAGGCAGCACCCCAAAACAGCACCACTTCACACACCTTTACATGAAATAGCCAAAGGTTATAGGAGACTTTCTACTGCTCAGTGTATGTAAAACTACAACGTGTGAAGTGGAACCCAAACTAAGCAATGCTAATGTGCATGCGAAAATATATTTAGCTATAAAGATGATATGGACTTGTCTGTCTTTATCTGAGACCATGAAGTGTAAAGCCTCTTCTAAGAACCATTGGCTTGTGTTGTAACCATTGCTGCATTTCAAACTAAGGATTTAGTAGAATCTCCCACATGAGACTCAATGCTTTTCTGGCTAATGGAAATAATTCATCTATCTGTCTTAATGTGCAAATGATGAGGCTCAGGTAATGACAGCACCCTGTTTGGAGAGGGTGAGAGAAACCTTGGATTTGAAGTGCTGACCTCTGATTTTGTA
The DNA here is from genome assembly GCA_013398295.1 of Chionis minor. NCBI lineage: Eukaryota > Metazoa > Chordata > Aves > Charadriiformes > Chionidae > Chionis > Chionis minor. The sequence continues at coordinate 587,826 of VZSF01010398.1, read as the reverse complement.
TGGCTCGTTTTTATTGCCATTGCTTAGGTTTTAGACTACAAGTCTGTCTAAAAATGACATTCTCGTGTCATGTTACTGCAAGGGCTCTGAATGATGCTGCAGGTCAGAAGAGAGTTTGCTTCCTACAGACAGTAGCATTCTTAAAACTTGCTTTTGGAAGAAGAATCTGCTATACAGATTCTGAGGTGATTTCAGTCAAAACCAGGGAGAAAAATTACTTTTGATATCTGATTTTAGGACTGTGATAAGTTTTGTATCTGCTTTACAGACCAAGAGCTAATAAATGTCAATGTTATAGCCAGTGAAAATATCATGGAATGAAACACAAAGAAACAGTCCACAAATACAGTTTAATTTTCTGTTTGACGTTGCTGCCCCCTGTTTTCCTTGAACACTAACACTTAAAAACTCTTCATCTCACCTTATCTTTTTCATGATGCTTGAAGAGTTCAAAGTCACCTAGGAGATGTGATATGCTGAGTTCTTATTCACTTTATATTTTTGCATGGACATATCCATCCTTTTGTTTCCTGATATCTAAAGCTATATTGCTTCAAAAAAGGGAGAGAGCGAAGACTGACTAAATTTGGTTTTTTTTTTTCTTTGAGAAACACATTTCTGGGACCTCTTTCCTTTGTTCCCTTAGAAAGACAGACAATGGATGCCAATAGAAAGTGACTCATAAGTGCAAATGACAGGCTTGCAAAAGCTAGGTTTGGACAGGAAAAAAGAAGACATGGTCTTACAGTTGGAATGAAAGGTGAACCTGTTTTTTTCATATAGCTTGCTTTATTTAGCATGCTGCATAAAATGAGATGATTTATCTTGTAAGTAGAAAGCAAAGGAGAATAACATAACTTCTGATTTAACACATTAAGATGAGGTAGAAAAATTCAATTCTCCAGTCATAAATGGTTTTAGTTGCTTAATTCACTAGTGAGAACCAGGGGCTGAAATTCTGCTGAGGGTCTAGGTCTCTGTTACTGTGGTGGTTAGAATGACTAATGATACCTTGGAATAGATGGCTGTTTGAAATGTTAAGAATTAGCTCACAAGAGAACTGATTGTGAACCCCTTGCTGCAGGGGATTTTGCTGTGTGTTTTCATGTTTTGTTGGTTTGGGGTTTTATCTGGAGGGAAGGAGGGAAGGATGGAACAGTTCTAAAGAAAACAGATAAGTGGAGAAAACAGCTGTTTGGACATTTTTAAAGCTGTTGAATAATTCAATTTGATTTTCTTTGGGAACAGTGAATGAGACTGCCTTTTTAATGTAAAAATAGACAAGTTCAGTTGAGATTGAACAGTGCACTTGAAGGGAACTTAGATTGCTTATTTCTATTCTAGCCAAATCATCAGCATTTAAAAGCAATTTAAGAACCTGCAGTCTTAATAGTCTATTTACTTAAGAAGAAAAAAGGAATTAAATATGGCGTTTTGTTTAGTAAGTAGAAAGTGTTTTATTTAATTGCAGAGCAATTGCCCTTCAGTCTAGAGACTGCTGATAGGGTACTTGCATAACTGAGGATGTCAGTCTATGCTAAAAGTCCTTTGCATATGTAGATGTGTTTATATATTGTACTAGTAAAGTATTCTCTAAACACATAGGGCTGTGTTGCCAATGCAGGGATTTGTGCTGCTCTGATGGAAGTAGCGCTGCTGTCCCTTGACCAAGGTTGACCAGCACAGTCAATATAACTATTAAGTCCTTCCTTGGAGACCTCTGTCCATGCAGGGTCACATCGCTGGTCAGTGTAGGCAGGCAAGGAGAAAAATAAACATACCTGAGGCTCTGGATTAGATCTTAAGATAAACTGAGAAAGGTAATATTGTTTTCACTGTTATCTTTTCCATCAAAATTCAGAAGATACAAATGTCTTGATTTGCACCTAAAACCCAATAGACTGGTGGGTTTGAATGGTAATACTTGATTTTTCAGAGTTTTTCTCCTGCGTGTTGCAGGTGTTTTGCTTTTTTAAAATTTTCTTATGGGGGCTTTCCTTCCTATTCCCTTTTCTTGTATTTGTTGTCTCTTCTACCAAGTAATATAGCAAACAGTTTTAGAAAAGCAAAGCACAGTGGATTTTTTTCTGTTTACTCTAAGTGGCAAGACTCATTTGATATGATACAGATTTTTATTTCATACCATCTTGATCTTCTGCCCCTCCCTTTCACAAAATCTCACACCCCCCCCCCAAAAAAAACCAAACAAAAACCAACTAAAAACTCCAAACAACTCAAAAACACTTCTGAAATCTTTACTGTGAATTGTTGGTTGTACATATGGAAGAACTGTATTAATCAGCTTTGCTAGACATCTGGAATTGAAGCAGTTATTTGCTCCTGTACTAATGTAAACTGCTTGTCACCATCATGCTACATTCCTTTGCTATCTCTGTGCTGCTTTTTTCAAAGTACTTGAAGGCAAAAACCAGAACTTTGGTCCTCAGGAAGTGAAAAAGAAGAAAGTGAATTTGTTATCCAGCCAAACAGCAGTATCTCTATGAAACGAACATGCATCTCCAGAAAAAACATGGTCTACTGCCCTTCCTGCTTACCAGTCTTTCAGTGTCGGCCATTAAAAGCTTTAGGGCCAGATTAGATAAAAAAAAAGGAAACACAGATCACTGCATAAGCAATGTGTTCATGCAGTGCCATGTCTAATTTGTACGTGGAATTAGTGTAATTGCCAGTGCAAGTTGGGTAATTGGGTGTGGAAATGATGACCATGATTTCTTCATCAGCATAAGCTGCAACGAAAATTGGTTGTGCTTTATTTACTTAAAGTGGCCTTTTCTACAATACCCTCTCCTTTAGTGCAGATGAAGACAGTGGGACCAATCACTCTTTGCTGTGACAGCATGTGTATTCAGAAGCGCAAGGATAGCGAACGCAGCTGGTCTGGAAAAGACAACTGAGTATCGGAAAGGTTTTCTCCTAACCAGTCGGTGCTGTTCAACCAGCAGCTGCTCTGTTCCCTCCTAATTTTTTTGCATACATCTTCCCAATTAAGAGAGAAGGTGTTTTCTTGAGTAACTCCAGCTTGTGTAACTTTTCACCTGTGAATGATGTTGGCATTTGAATGCTTCCTGTTGAACAAGAATGAAGACATCAGTGTGTTGCCGTTCTCTCACCTGGCAGTTCTTATAGGGACCAACCTTGCGGGGTGGAGCATGGCAGGGCTCTGCAGAGGCGCTGTGGGGGTGATTACCAGGGGTTTCCTGGGCACAGGGACATCAGGCTGTAATTTGTGCCATCCCGTGTTTCCAATGCTGCTGCCTCCGGCCAGGCTGAGCTGCATTTTTTCCTGCCGACAGGAAGGATTGCGTTCAATCTGTGCCTTTCTCTCTGCCAGGCAATGGAGTTCCTTGTCACTGTACTAGTTCGACACGAGTGATCACTTTGCTTTCTGCATGCAGAGGGAGGAAGGAATAGGGAAAAAGGGGAGGAAACAAACAACAAAAAACTCCTTAGTTCCGTGTTTGACTTGTTTGACTTCAGGGTGTCTGCCTTTTCCTAGTGAGATAGGTATCGGTGAACCGGAGTTATTGCTTCTTCATCTGTTTCTTCTCAAGCAAAATGTTCTGGTTCACTTCACGCTGGTATTTTCTGCACCTTTTCAAACTGTGTTAGAAATTTCACATGGAGCTAATAATAAATAACATGTTTTCTCTGTGAAAGAAATTAAAGCCAAAGGACCTAAGTTCGTTCCTTGGGAAATAATGTGACATTTTCTTTTTCAGCCTGGTTTTGCTTTAATCATCTTCTAAAATGCTTAACATTATTTTTTTTTCTACTGAAGAAGAAACTGGCTTACAAAGAATAAGGCTAAGACAGTTTTTATGGAAAGATTTTACTGGTTTAATGACATGTCAGTTAGTTACAACTGAGTAGTCTTTAATCTTTAGATCATTTGTGCAGTGATAATCCCTTTTAAAATGATAGAAAGTTCATTACTTAGAGCTGAATTTTATTTTGCGTTCTCACAAGTAAATCTGTAGAACTGATACCTTTTCAGCTGACTGTAATGTAGCCCAGGAAAAGGAGAGGCCGCTGTCTGGTAATGCTATATCTTGGTATTACATCTTCACTACTCAAAAATAACGACAGCTTTTAGGTTCACGAGACCTTTTCCAGATGAAAGATGTATATGTTTGCTTCTGCTTCATGAGATTTTTTTAAGTCATGTTCTTCTGTGTTTTTAACACAAATGGAAAAGCAAGCTTTTTTATTTTCATAAAATTGCCCAAAAGACTCTGCTGTAGTGTTAGGCAACTCTTCTTAGTACAGGAGCTTTTTCATGGTGACAGTATATACAGTGTTGCTTCTGCAGTCACCCTCTGCTATTAAGTATATGTTTTATGTGGCCATTGTGTAAATAGCATCAATGTTTACTTTGCAAATTAATGTGGCTTTCATTACAGTTTTTTTTGAAAAAATTAATTTTACCACACTCAGTACTAATAGAATTTCTTTCTTTGTTTCAGTTTGGGGTGTAGCCTTCAAGTGTATGCATTTCTCTGCAGTGGTGGGGGGAAGGGAAAGCCCTTGGGGAGCTGAGCTTCCTGCAGCATCTAAACTTTTTTTAAGGTCTCTTGGGCTTAGTGAGGTTTGAGGCAGAAGAGCACAGCCCTTGGGTACATAGTCTCTTTAATTTGGCCTTTCCTGGTTGTGAGTTTTTCTTAGGCAAATCTTTCAGTGAAGAAAATTGGAGGCAATAATTCATGGTGTTCTGCTGCTTGCCACTAGCTAAAGATCTGGTCTTCAGAGTGCATTACCCCAGTTGCAGGAATTTCTCAGAATGTCTTGTCTTCCTCGAATGACATCCTCAACTGGTGGAAATTATCGGTGCTCCACTGGAAATCTATAGAGTGATACCAGTTTGTCTCCTACCTCTTTAATACCTTTGGGGAATATATACTGCTGCTGGTGCTTATGGTACAACACTGAGCTACTTGATTAACAGCAAGCTAAGGGTAAAGGCTAATAATCTACTTTCTCTCCTGAGCTCTATGGAACAGGCAGCTGAGGATAAAGGTGGGAGGTGACATGATGAGAATATTTTTCTTCCATAAGACCTATTTATTCAGTTGCTTGGGTAGCTCAAAGGCAAAAATACAGAAATACCATTCTCCCTGAGAACAGGTGTTGAGCAAGCAGCATGGATTCTAGGGAAAAAATTGTATGTGCTTCCCTGGAGGCACACGTATCAAATGTAAAACATAAGTCAAAGGGAATGGAATGTAAAACTTCATTCCATACCTGTGTCTTGATAAATGGCTGACTGTAAGTGTAAGACAAATTAGTTCAATAGATGGGTCATTGAACTGGTGACAGGGCTGAAAGTTTGTTAGAAATAATTCAGGAGGATTCTATGTTCTAATAAATGAATCCTTGATACTTTTCTAGTGGTTTGTGGGGGTAATGGTTTGCAGGTGAGGAGAATGGAAGCTAAGTCCAGCTTAGGGGTAAAAGTCAGATCTCCAAAATGCCTTCTTAGCCGAGGCCAAGGGCAGATTGGTTTGCTATAGGATGAAGTTTAAGGTTGAGTGGACTAGAATTTGGGGATTTAATGCTGGAAAATCAGGTAAGTGGTATAAGCGGGAGAGAGAGAATATACTTATTTGGCTGAAGGTTTGCGTTCAGAAATTGGGTTTTTTTTTTTTTGTAGGAAAGAAGTATCTGAGGGTGGAGAAATAATTTTCAAACTGCTGAGTGCATCTGAAATTAAATCTCTAAACCGGTGCTGTAGTGTTTCCAGATTATCTATGACTTGCCCAAAGCATCAACTGTCTGGATCCCCTGTCAAACTTTAAAGGATGAATCTTGCCCATAGAGCTTAGCAATCAATACTTCTGTATTTGTAGGAACTCATGCCATTAACATGCTGTGGAAGGAAACTCAGAAATCTGAAATCCCAATGTTTTCAGTATAAAATATTTGTATTAGAGTCTAAAATTCTCAGAAGAGTTCAAAATGTTCTTTTTCCCCAGCTTTCACTGTTGTATTGATACAGCTGATGAAACAATACACTTATCTGCAGTGTGTTGGGAGGAATCAGCCATTTTTCTATGCTACATTCTTGAGGCAGGGTAGCTAATTTTATTGATAAGCACTAACAGTATTTTTTTAAACTTATAGGAATTTTGAAAGTGACAGTTAATACAGTGCTTTCTATTTTTAACAAGGAATATTAAGGAATATGGCAAAGCCAACAGGGAGATTGGGATATGTGGGGTAGTTCTAGGATCAAGATACTATACCTCGTAAGGAAATCCTCTGTGTACCTGTGTGATCTGCTTTTGTTTAATGTAAGAGCTGAAGGTTTGACCCAAAGCATAGACAGAGGAGTTGAAGGAAGTGATGGAGGGACAAAGAAGTTTATGCTTTTTTAGGGAACAGAGATAATTTAAGTCGTGGGAATGATCAAGGCAGTGCTGTTTCTTATCCTCATGTCTAGGAGTCCAAAAGGGCATCGGATTCCACAGGAAGTTATAAATTATCATTGTTCCACCTGGAAGACAGCACTGGTTAGATGTCATCAAAAATGGTCAGTGATTTGTGTGTTGCAGTTCTGGGTAACAGGTTTCCACCCAGCAACCTTTTCTTCTTGGTTTTGCCCTCTGCAGAGAGAGGAAGTCATAAACTGGCTTGGCTTTTTCACTTTAAAAAGACTCCATGAAAAACTCAAACTTAAAAATAGCTTATACATAGTAACTGAGAGTATCTTCCCCCTTCATCTCTCTTGGTAGTAAATGAGGAGGAGAAAGAGGAGAAATTAAGATGAAGGTCACCGGTCACTTGAGACTACTGTGCCTTTCCTACCCTTTCTTCCAAAGCCTTGAGAATATAGGCGGAAGGTAGCTTAGGTTTGTTATCCTTCAGATAATAGGATCTTAGTCATACATCTTAGTGGGTTAATAAGATCTCTTTGTGTTGGTTTGCAATAGGCTTTGACTTCCCCCTCCTTTTGAGCTAGCTTCCTGATAAAACATGTGCCAGGAGAAAGAGATGGGAGGTGCAAGTTACCATCCTGCTGCTTAATTTTAAGGAATAAACTCTCTGCAGGAGATATGCACGTGCCTTTCTTCTTATTTTATAACTAGGAGGTAGTTAAAATCTAGCCAAGTTTTCTTCCTGACAGGAAGGACCCCAGGTCAGAATGTCTTGTAATTACAAGCCTTGATTGTTTTATCCTTCTTTTATTCTGTTTTATCCTACTTTTATCCCCTGTATCCTTCCTTGTGTTGCTTAGTCCTGAAGGGGTGCAGCTCCTATCTCTCATTGCTTGGTGGAAAACCTCCACCTGTTCCACTAGGTCTAATGTCTCCCCCCATTCCCCTTGGTTAAAAAATGTATCAGGAGAAATATGAGACTGCAGTTTGCACTGAAGGGAAAGGTGTAGAGGGCAACAAGGGCGTCTTTAAAGAATAAAAACCTTGGGATATTTTTTTTTACGCTTGAAGGGACTGTAATTATGGCCACAGTGCTGCTGCATTATGACCATTGTGCTGCACAAAGTATCTCAGGCCTAATACCTTCCCTATAGTTATTTAGCATTAATATGTCTTGACTTATATAGTAGTTATAAATAGTATGGCCCATTAAAAGATGGAGTCATTTGTTTCTGTCAGACTCTTTCCCAAAGGCATGGGAATGCAAGCTGAATGTACTTTGAGCCCTTTGGAGGTAAATATCAGCCAACATTCTTCATGTATGGAGAGCGTAGTTTAATACAAACAGTGGTCTTTGCACTTTGGTCCATGGTGAGTCTGGAGCTTGTGCCGATAACTTGTGATCTAGCTCATGGGCAGCTCAGTGGATCTCTTGACTAGAGGCTCAGTAACAGGTTTTCTGTCTGGTTCTATCTTCCTTCCAGTCCTCTTAAACTCTTCAGCATTTTCTTTATGCGTGTAGCTGTGCTCTAAATAAGATCAAGAGAATGAGAATGATCTAACAATTTTTTTTTTTCCTGGAGGAATTCTTCCCTAATCAGGTGGACATGTCTCCCTATCACAATACCAATTTCAGACTTCTCAGATGATGGGCTATGAATCCTATCTGGTGACCAGGGACACGTGCATTATTTTGACATAATGGACGCAATTTTAGTCTTTCTATGGGGATATGACCATACAGCTCCATTTTACAGTTTGTGTGATCTGCTTTTTGAGGAAGTTTGTATCGGTGCTGCATGTCACTAGGTGTTCTCAGGTTCCTAAGTATTGTTTTGCTGGGACTAATTTCATCAGGATCCTAGGAGGGAATGCAGCAAGAGGTCCCACTCAGTGGGTGCAGCTTCCCAAAGCGCGAACTACAGACGTTGCTGTTATCAGTGCTTGTGCTTGTTACTAGGTTTGCCCCAACTGGCTGTCAGAGTTGATGACACTGACAGGAGCGGGTTCATTTTTTGCTGGTGTCTGTAAATTGGATGAATGGGGCGGGGGGTGGGTGGCAGGGAAGAGGAAGAAGGAACAACTTGTAATTCATGTTTTAATGACAGAGCGGATTTTTTTTTTTCCTCCAAAGAACTGGGGGAAGGATCTTTGACTATATCTCACTTCCTTTAACAAGTTGGTTTTGACTAAGTCCTCCTCTCTTTGCTAAAATACAACAGTTTTCTTTCCGACAGCATCAACCTGTTCTACAGATGTAGAGCCCCAGTGAGAATAGACCTTTAACAGGAATTTATATCCCAAGTCTGAAATGTGCACTTTATATCTGTTATGATCCCTGGGTGCCTGTTAAGGGATTACTTACATCTTACCATCCTAAGTTTCTTTCCATAAACAAATGAAACCTTTGAGTCTGAGGTTCAAGGAATATGCTCAGATGAAGCATGGTTTAACAGCTCTTTGGGGAGAAAGAAATAAGGTGGGAAGGTGAAGAATTGATGGCCTATTAACTGTTTCAATTTCCCACCTTGAATTATTGACAACATGTGACATTACAACCTTACAAATTACTATCTATAAACAGCTCAGAAAATATGACCTTTGCATTACAATTGGTCTCAAGATGCCTTTCAGCTTATTACAAACAGCTGCTGCTGGCATATTTTGTTGCAGCTGGAGTGGCTGAAAGAATGCAAGGAACTGGAGAACTTTTCCTGTATAATCAGACAAGTCTCGGATGACAAAATGCACTGGGTCATGGCTGAAATGTCTCTTTTTAAGACTAGCCTTGGTCGTCTTCAGTTTTGGGGTCATCAGTAATAAAGACACCCAATTAGTTAAGGTTAGTTGGCATTATATTCTGCTCTGTCTCTAGAGCAAGTGGTGATTCTGTTTGTAGTTGCTAGAAAGCCCTATGTTACTCTAAATCCTCCCACTTCCTTGACTGTGGTGACCAGTGAGTGTAAGCTGAATGGATGGTTTGTCTCACTTGCTTATGGCAAACCAAGTGCAGTAAATTCTTGCTTTGTTTTGTTGTTCATGTACTTATACACAAGCTAAAGTAAGTGTTGTGCTGAATTTGGCCCAGAGATTTCTGCTGATTTGGGAGAAGCTGAGAACACAAGGACTTGATTTTGCATCTTTTCTTCTTAGCACTGTTGAGGAGTAACAAGTGACCAAATGAGCGTTGGCGGCCAGAGAGCATGTAAAGCACTTTCTGAATCCTAGGCCTGTGCTAAATTAATTTCTAATTTAACTCTATTAGCAAAGGGATGCCATAAGATGAAACCTACCACACTTGTCAACAGTGATGCATTTTATTGTCATTTGTTTAGTATAAGATGTGTAAGGAGTGCTCGAAGAACATTTTCAGGGCAACTGGTATTTGGAAGAATAGATGTCCCCAACACAGTGTAACAAATGACTGCTGAAAAAAAAAATCATCTTTGCTTGCTTGTTTTCTCAGTTTCTGGGAAACATACCTTGTGTCTTTTAGTATAGTGTTGTTTATCATGACTGAAGATGAGTTGAAAAAGTATATGTCCCCATTTGTGTTGATGCGAAAAGACAGTAGAATTACAGGAATGGGAATAGAAGGCTTGAATTTGACTCGTGCCCTTTTAGAGCTAGACAGTATGGAACCTGTGATTTAAAGTTAGAGCAGGTCAGGACCTTATGAGGTCCATCTCTCCATGCCTTAGAGGACAGGGAAGAATGATTTCAAGAGCAAAGACCCAGGAGTTCATCAGAGTAAGTGTTCCTTTCCTGCCTTCCATAACAAACTCTTTTAAACTCTGTATGCCTGATGTGTGCAATAAAACCAACCTACATAACAGAGGTGCTGTTAGGAGTGATCAATTAATGTTTTCAGGGCACTTCCAGGACCTAAAGATGAAAAGCACTTACAATTATAAGTTTCACTACCCCTGCTGCCCCAGGATGAAAGTTTTATTTTAAAGATTCAGTTTCTTCCCTGGGGTGAGTGGGAGGAGGTCTATTACTCAAGGACATCATCCTTATCTCTGTTGTAGTTGCCTTGTGGCCATGCAACATCATTCAATAATTCTGTCAAGTAGTATCTTTTGCTTGTGACAGAGTGCTAAACAGTGATTTATTGCTTGAATACACATTGCTTTCATGAAAGTGATTCGTTTAAACAACAGTAAAGTGCTAAATAAATTATTCATTGCATGCTAATTTCTCACTTTTATATTCTGTAGTGAGCTCCAAAATAAGCAATCTGAGTACATGAATCCCTTTATTTTCTTTTGGTTTTGTGTCCCTCCCACTCTTCCCCCAGGATGCTGTTCCTTTCCCAAGGAAGGACGTCTAGTTTCATCTTTTCTCAGTATTGTGGTAGTTCTCTTCTTCATTCTTTCTTCAGAGTTGGGTGAATTATATTCAAAGGGAGGCTTGGATTACTGGTTTAGGAAATACTCTGTGTGTGTGTGTGTGTTTTCAGAGTTTACGGGTATTTCTAAATCCTTCAGAAACTTCTGGGTCTTAACCAGGAAGGCAGCACCATAAATATAGTTTGCAAAGTAGGATGCTAGTGGCTGAGTGGCCTGTTTTCACACAGTTGCTTCTTGCATGCTCCCTCTTTTTCTGAGCGTGTTGTATGTGGTTTTTTTAGCTGCCAATGGTTATGCTGGAGCACTAGTTTGCACATAAGATCAGGTGTCTGAGAAACTCCTCAGAAGCAAGATTTTACTTGTAGATATGCAGGCTTTCCAAATTTGCCTCAGAAATGGCTTCTCAGCACTTAAAATCTTTGTCCCTTTGCAAAGCCCTAAGCCTCCTGAATGTCTGTTTCAATGGTGAGCCGGAGACCAGGCCAGGCACAGAACAGCTTAGTGCTTTTCTCCAATTGACCCTTTCACCCTTTCTGGGCGTCCACTCTAAATCACTGGCAGTAACTCCGTGTTTAAGCAAGACCTACTGATTGACAGGGAATATAATAGGGTGTAAGAGTAGAAATTTCCTTCCAAGTAGTTTAGGGCTTCACCCTCCTCTGGTCTTAATTCTGAAATAATCCCCCAAAGGCCTGTGTGGGTATTGAGTGAAATGAATAAATAGACGACTTCATTTCCCTCTTGAAACATGCACAGAGCTCTCATGCTAATGGCTTTTAAGCATCAATGCAATTATAGTGTGTAATCGATTCTCTCTATACCAACTTTTGTCTTCTGAAATGGAACCTTGTCTCTTTCTTAACTATTTGCCTTTGTATTAAAACATTTCAAGATGACAGACGGGTTTTTTTTCCTTGTTTTTTGTCCTCCTTCCCCTCTTTCCTGCCTGCTTCTGCCACTGGAAGAAAATCTATTATTACATTTCCTTTGGAACCTGAATATCTCTGCTTTTTTTTCCCCTACAGTAATTTGCTCCCTGGAATTCCTTTTAATTTATTGTGTTTGGGGGTTTTTTGAGTTCATTAATTACATGTGGGGCTGCTCAGAAATACTTCTGTGAAACAAATTCTCGTTAAATGAAAGGGGGAGTTTGTGAAAATGGATTTTAATGTTGGAAAAAGTGCTCAAAGCAGGGACTTAATTCTCCTTTATAAGTTACTCAGCCTGTCAGTGGCTAAGGTGTTTTTCTGTAATGTCACAGGCCTAGGTTTTGGGTTCTTTGTGGAGTCAGGGGAAGCAGTAACTCAGTGTCTTGACCTTTGAGCTTTAGCTATTACAGAAATAGTTTCCTCTCTCCTTTGGTAGTTTTTTATGTTCTGTTTAGATGATAACAAATTTCTGTTTCATCCTCATGACAAGACTGAAGACTGGAGCTATCTTTAAAAGATTTGAGATGTGTCATTTGCCTCCTCTGAAACTTGTCACTATGCCAGGGACCCCTGTAAGCAGAGTATAATAGAATCTGCCATACATTTTGCTCTACTGATTGAATTACATAAAATTAAAAAAGGAAATATTAGTATCCATGTTTAGCAAACATTGACTTTCTTGCCTACAGGTCGTTTTTGTAGATGCCAAAAATAGGAATGGTTATATACAGATTTGAACAAATTCATGAGGGTTAAAGCTACCTATGGTAGCTATAAGAACGAAAGAATTGTTATACTTGGCCATATTCTCTCTCCAGTAGTAGCTAAAATTGCATGCTTGGGAAAATTTGCACAAACATCATGCCAGATATATTTTTTTTACCTCATTGCACATTTCTCCACTGAATTTCTCTTGTCTCCTCTTGAGCTGACATTAAGTTTTCCGTATCCACAAAATACAGTGGAAAGGAATTTCCCAGCATGTGTATAGGTAGTATTTTGAACCTCCCAAAGTTCCCTAGGTCTTGTGTACTGAAAAAGAGTGAATAATCAGTTTGGGACACTTATGACTTTACAGATGTCTTTCATATCTCCTTTGCTGTCTGTTTTTTGGATTGAGAGTTTGAGTCATTTCTCATTTAAAAAAAAAGCGCCATTTGACATCTTAGATCAACCTTGCTTGCTTTCTCTGATCCTTTTATTATTAGGCACAATACTGGCAATAGTTTTTGAATTGGGAAGAGTGTAATCAGATTGCTGAAAGTTAATAAAGGGAAGAATCTCCCTCTACGTGGACAAGCTTAATGCTTTCTCTCTAAATGTCTGTGATCACCTCCTCTCACAGATAGGATAGAGGGCAATACCACTGTAGGATGCAGATTCTGTCCATTGTAGGTTGCAGAAAATTGAAGGGATTTTTACTTTATATATTCTTCATAACATTGTGGTGAAATGGGGAGTTGGGAGTTTAGCTGTGTAACCATGTGGCTGTCCTTCTCTATCACCACACTTTTCTGCTCTTCCTTTTCCCACTGATGTATTAATATAAGTAAGCCTGTTGATCTGCAACCCAGGTGGAAGGCAAATCACAAAGCCTTCATGTCTCCATAGTTCTTGGTACTTGCATAGTTGTTAGAGACCCTGATACTTGCTGACTGGTATAAAATTGCTAAATAATAGTAATATGCAGAACAGGATTTGTACAAGTAATTTGCCCCAAATAATGAGTTCTCTAGAGTTTGTCTTTTTTTATTCATGAGCAGCCTGTAAAATTCTGAGTCATGAATTATTCAGAATTATTTGTGAATTTATTTGAAAACATTTCCTCACATAGCTGCCTCACCAAAGAGCTTATTGTGAATATTCCTGTGTTCTGGTTGTATTCCCAGTCCTAAAGTTCTGTGCTGAATTGGGAAGGGAGAGATGAAAAAGGGAACAGGTAGGTGTTACCCAATTATTTCCAGTCTTTGGTTGAATGGTGCATACTCTCAAACATTGCAATCTAGCCTGACAAACATGGTTTATTAACACATAATGCTGCATAAGAAAGCTTCAAGTCCTTTAGCTTCCTGCTCAATTATAGAAGACCAACAAGCTTGTGAAACCTTAATTTAGTGCTGGTTTGTTATTGACTTATGTTCCTGCTAAGTAGGCGATAGGAAGGATCTCTAGAGTTTAATAAGGGATTCATGGATCACTGCACGCTGAGGTGTACTTAAACTGTCTTGATTGTGGCTGGATATTTGTTTCTCTCTTCCCAATTAGAAGGCAGTGTGACAGTTTCATCAGGAGAGCTTTGTAAAAGATAGTTACACCATTACCATTTTTTACATAGCTATATGTATTACAATACCTTATTAATGAAATATTGTTAGATTGAAGACTGCTTGTGTTCTGTGCAGGTGTGAGACAATCTCTAAACACTTACAGCTTGTAACAAAACAGCAACCAAACTGCACACATGGTGTTTTGAGTCCCGGGTGCTCCTCACACGGGTGGAGAGCACCAGAGGAGAGGGAAGACTGTTGTAACTGCTCTTTTCTCAAATTGTGGCCCATCCTGAAGATCAGGTCATAGTGTAGAGTATGTAGCTGGTGCACAATTGAAACTAGAAGCTTTCTGTGGAGCTATTACTTCTAATACAGGACAAGTGCTGGAGTTTATGAAGACTATCTCGGCTATCCTACGCTGGAAATGAATATGCTCCTAAGGCTGTGGCTTGAGACAGAAAAGTCCATGGTGCTGGACAAGAAGTCAGGACAGAATAGCATCTTGAAGGCTTTCTTTGGGATGGGGATGGCAGTGTTCCTTTATTTTCCTGAGACTTCAGTGGTCAAAAAGAGATGTCTGATCACCACTCTTAACAGTCTACGGAAGAAATGGGTTCAGAAAGTTGCTGTAAGTGGCTTGCAGTCAGGTATTAGAAGTATTTTATCAAATAAAACATTTGCATCACTTTCAAATGTTTTCAACAAAATGTTGAGTAAGGACTGCTCTGTGTACAAATAATGCTGGGAGCTGATGGGAAGTCAGGAAACTGGACTATTGACCAAATAGTTCTGTGGCTTATCTCAGGACAGCTGCAATCTTGACTGAAACAAACAAAAACAAACATGCAAAGCATGGAAGTTTGAAAACATTTAAAGCAGAAGTGCTGTTTTGTGCTGTGGTAGGCAAAGGCCTATTACGATTTTGGAACTGGCACTTGAATCCTGTAGGACCAATCTTTCTGGCACAGTTTTAGGTCAGTCTAGAAGTAACATTGTAAAAATTGGAGCCCAAGAAGTTACAGTGAACACCTTTAAAAATTTGATTGTGTTCTATTTGGAAAAACCTCTGTCACCATAGAGCTATAAAAGTTGTTTGTTTGAATTTAGTAGCCTGTAGTGCTGTGTAAACTGGAAAGCATTTTCAGAGAGGACCTGGGGGTAGTGGTGAGAATACAGCTGATAAAATGTACCCAAGATGAGAGCACTGCTGGTATGAAGGAGACTGAGTTGGAACATCACAGACAACTTTGTGCAGTGGGTCTTTAATAACGGTGATCAAACCTTAAACACAACAGGGGTTCCAGTCCACACCCTTGTTCAGCCTAGCTTGAATAAGTACGTGGACGGATTTTAACATAGTGCTCACGTAGTGTTCCCGGAAGTAAATTTGCAATTGTCAGTGAGTAGTGCGAAGTGTTACAGATCCCTGACCTGGTCTGCAATTAGCTGGCTCAGTTACTGTTGTCTGTGTAGCTGTGGCAGAAGATAACTCGGTGTGGGTGGCTTGCTTTCTTTCTGGACACACATCATTAGCAGCAGATGAGTTACACAGCCAAGGAGCTTATCCTGTTGCTTCTTTCCCAATGTGTTAGGATCCTGATCGGCAGCAGTGTGCGGGCTTTTGCTCACCACCTTACTGGCCAGCTAGTTCAGCGCTGTTTGAGATTAAGTACCTTTTGCCACGGGAGAAAACTCAGGTTAAAAGTAATCCTTGCATTACATTTGGAACTCGTGCCACAGTAAAGGATGAGCTTTGGCTGATATCCTGCGGAAGCCTTGCTATAGCTTCATTTGTTAGAGCAGTTGAAGACAGAGTCAAGAAAAAGGTTTAAGCTAGTACTAAACCTGAGTCAGAAGCGCAAGGAAGGGTGCGGTGAGACAGTGTGGACCAGTTGAATGTGAGCCAAGGTAGGTCTGGGAAAAATTTAGCTGTGCTTACCCTAGAATTTCTCCCAAGATAATAAAGAGCCTCCTAGGGCCTAAATTGGCAAATTCACAGAGCAGCCTCTTCTGTCCAGCCACTAATTTCCATCTTGAAATCTATAGAGGGTCCTTCACATCCTGGGTCTTGAAAAGAAATCACAAGTCAGGAGTGATTAACAAAGGGCCTGTTCCTTGAAAATGCTGTTTGGTTTGAAGAAAAACATAATGGTGTCCAAGTTGTGAATACGCTGTCCTTCCCAGAATAGCCACTAGGAAGTGGTTTCCTTTGAGATATGAGCGAGCCAGATTTTAAGTACCTCTTTTGTCAGTCAGTGTTTTCCCAGGTAAGCGTGCTAACCCACTAAGCCTTCTGTCTGTTTCTTGCCTGCTGGGGCTTTTCCACTTTGTATAAGTAACACAAACAAAACATTTTTAGTGCTATACCTCATGGTTAGTGCACTCACTGGGGATGTGGTAAACCCAGGATCAGCTATCTTTTGCTCTGAGCTATCAATGCAGGAATGATGAAGTTTTCTCTTTCCTTCTCTTCCATACCTGCTATGGCAGAATAACCCACTTCAACTGCTGATCCTAATGAACAGACTTTCTGAAGCCTTGCATTTCTATACAATAGGCAGGGTTATCTGTATTCACAGCAGAGCTGGCGTAAGACTGGATTTTCAGCACCTTTTCATTGTATCTCTGGTTTGCTTGTTCTTTTCTTCTCGCTCTTGTTAGCTTGCGTTGATTGGTAAGTGGTAAAGAAGGGGAAAAAACACACAGACCCAGAAAAGAAAAACAAAGGAAGAAATAAAGGTGAGACAATAGTTTTCATTTCATTACTGTGCTGCTTCACAGCCCCTACTCTGACATTTAGAACAACGTAATATGCATGTCTGTTCATTAGGTTCCTTAGTGCTGTGCAGTGACAGCCACAGAGCAAAAAAAAAAAAAAAAACCCAACCAAAACAATCTTAAACATGAACTAACCTTTGCAGGCTAAATAACAAAGCAATGAGAACAGCAAAGGAGAAATATGTTTTCTGAAAAAGTAAATAGAACCAAAACCATGGCCTTGCATAGGTTATTTAAATATCATTACAAAGGGGAAAAGAGAATACTGAACTCTAGGGCAGAAATAACTAATTTTCTGCCCAATGACTTGTTTGTTTTGCACATATGTTTGAATAGATCAATTGCTAGTATTTGAACCACAGTAAGTGACAAAAGGAGACTGATGAAACTAGAGATAGGCTTAAAGACATTCAGGATCTGACACAGGTCCACAAAAATGGAAAAGCTTCCTGTAGGAAAGCCTTTATGTGTTTTGGAAATAGGATATCTGCACTAAATGGAGATGTCTAAGTTATTAACCAACAAACTGCTGCATATAGAATCATAGAATGGTTTAGTTTGGAAGGGACCTTAAAGATCATCAACTTCCAACTCTCCTGCCATGGGCAGGGACACCTCCCACTAGACCAGGTTGCTCAAAGCCTCGTCTAACCTGGCTTTGAACACTTACAAGGATGGGGCATCCAGAACTTTCCTGGACAACCTGTTCCTGTGTCTCACCACCCTCAGAGTAAAGAACTTCTTCCTAATGCCTAATCTGTATCTATCCTCGTTCAGTTTAAAACCATTACCCTTTGTCCTGTTGCTACACTCGCTGATCAAGAGTTCCCTCCTAATCTTTCCTGTAGGCCCCCTTTAGGTAATGGAAGGCTGCTCTGAGGTCTCCCTGGAGCCTTCTCTTCTCCAAGCTGAATGACCCTGATTGTCTCAGCCTGTCCTCATAGGAGAGGTGCTCTAACCCTCTGATCATCATAGTGGTCCTCCTCTGTACTCGCTCCAGCAAGTCCCCATTCTTCCTGTGTTGAGTGCTCCAGAGTTAGATGAAGTAATCCAAGAGGGGTCTCATAAGAGCAGAGTAGAGGGGCAGAATCCTCTCCCTCGACCTGCTGGCCACGCTGCTTTTGATGCAGCCCAGGATATGGTTGGCCTTCTGGGCTCTGAGCACACATTGCCGGCTTGTGTTGAGTGTCTCATCAGCTGACACACCCCCAAGTCCTTCTCAGGGCTGTTCTCAATCCATTCTCTACCTAATATGCATCTGTGCTTGGAATTGCCCCAACACACATGCAGGACCTCTCACTTGGCCATGCATATGTATGCTGCAGTATGGTGTCAAATGCAAATATTAGTTTGGAAATGTTAAATGTTAGGATTTCATCCTAAACTTACTAAGAAGCCAGGTTATAGCAATATTATTTAGAGTTCTAGATGTAGCTAGTCTGCAACTAACGTGCATATTTGAATGGGTCCCGAGATGCCTCTGCACAGGGATTGTTAGAGCTATATCAAAAAGTATGGTGGAATCCAGCCAGGTTATTTCGATCCATCAGTTCTGAGAACCACAGTACTAAGGTTGTGTGTGGGCTTTACTGAAATTTCTGGGGGAAGAAAAAAAGAACAAAAGAGATGTTTCAGCTCTCTGGAAGTGAAATATTTTGATTTCTCATATTGGCACTTTTAATTTTTTGTCACTTCATATTTTTTGGGGTTGCCAATTACCTTTTTTTTATCAAGTGAGGAGATTAAGATTCTTGGTGGAGTTTTATTTCATGAAAGTTTTTGCGATTTTTTTGGATTTTCCTTGGTTGAGAAAAGTAAAAATGTAAGTGATTTGTGAAAAAATAATTCTCGGTCTGTTTAGCACCAGTAATTACACACTGCTAATCTTAGTGTTCCATAAAATTAGCCTGATTCTAATTCTTAGGTTTGACAGATGGGGAAAGTGTTTCTTGATTCTTTGTATGATCTTCCCGAGATTAGATCAGCCTGTGGCAAGAATGAGGGGGAAATCCCCAAGTTTTTTCCCTATTTACCCTTCCCAGTGTCTATGCTTGCTATCTTCGGGTCTGCTTGTAAAACTATTAGATGTCAAAATATTCATTAGGTGAAATATTCATTAGTCATTTGCATCTCAGATTCCTCTGGCAAGCAGAGGAGGAGAGGGTGAAGACAAGACAACAAGACTTGGAAAAAGATATAAGCAACTGTCCAGTTGCTTTGCAGATCTGAGGGAGGCTTGACGCCAAGGGTGTGTGCAACTCCCATGTCATATGGAGGGTCTCCAAGCAACTCTTCATGCAGGCTGGTGCTGGATGTCACTGAGTTCACAGCTGCCTTTCATTGGGAGAGTAGGTATTGAGAAAGGCTTTATGCACACACCCCTTCCTCTTCTTTCTCCCCCCTCCTTAATTTCTATTTATTCAAGTAGGAGATTTATAGACCTATTTGAAGGGTGCTGTGAGGGATGGCAGCAGCACAGTCCTGTATCTGGAGCAGATAGCTGCCCTGCTGTCACTGATAAGCATTCTTGGGAGGGTGGAGATTGAATTTAGTACTTATAAAGCCCTAACTGGTGCAAGTCTTTGAAGTATATGTGTCCTCTGCAGCTCTGCCATCTGATGCTTTGGCAGGTGGCTGGTGCTTCACACGTTTGCAGCTCTTGCAGGGTCCCTCTTTAAAGACTTAGAGGGAGGCACCCCCTGGGCAGCAGTGGGGTCATGTGTTTTGGGGGATGGAGGGGATATCCATGTCAGGGTGCCCTGGGGAGCCGAGGGGAGGGGTCATGGCAGTTGTGTAAACTGCCCCCATCATAGTGGGGGATACATGTTGTCCTCTGGGCCCTAGGGCAGGAGTCACCATGGAGCTATTTCGGGGGCAGGTGCCACTCAGTGGGTTGGGGTCACTGTGGATCAGTCCCCAGTTTCCACGGGGTGGGTGTTGCCAGAGGACAAGGTGGAGTTTAGGGGTTGGTAGTCAGGGCACCTGCAGTGGCCTGGGGGTGGCTTGCTGCTGTGGGGCCGTGGGGCAGGGCTAGTGGGGAGGAAATGTGAGGGAGGCTGCTTCTCTTCTGGAGAATGTTTGGTAATGGTTGGCCCAGGTAAAGCACCTTTTTCTCAGGTGTCTTTCCTGTCTTCCCCATCAGCTGCACATGACTTGTGCTCCTGCAGATGGGAATGCTTTGGGCAGCCTCTCTCTGCCCTATGAAGGATTTAACAGAGTTGTGCTGTACAAAGACATCTGTTGGAGGTGTGTTGTCTGTCCCCTATACCTTCCTCCATTGCAGTAACTATGTGTTCGCTTATTCCCTCAGCTCCCACATTGCTGTGCTTTTTCTGGTCTGGCTTATATGTTGAGTGTTGTATTGGAAAGAGGTGGTTCCTGGTGTGGCTGTTTCGAGGTTATCTGTGAAGAGGTAGGATGCCTTTTGCCTTTGGAAATGGTATTACTGAGGTCTTTGCTCTTGCCCTGGTGCAAGCAGCCACGTGGCTGTTCGTCTGCCACACTGGTGCCAGCTTGCATAGAGCTTACAGGGACTGAATTTCCTCCAGTGTGAAACTGGTTGAAGTTGGCAATGTTATTGAGGGAGCAGGGGGATGTGCATTTGTGAGCCTCATTTCTTAAGAACCTAGGCTGAAAATAATAATGTTAGAGGTATATAGATCAGGGGTTTTGTCAGCTGAGAAGTGTTGTGCCTCTTTAATTTACTGTGGTTTTAATGGGATAGAGAGGAGGATAAGATATACAGTGACCTGGCAGGCAGAAATGCAAAATAAGTTGGTAGCAATAGTCTGGTAGTTTATGTCCCAAATGTAGGTCTTGTTAAAGGAGCCCATCATCTTGAAAGTCAGTAATTATTATTTTTTTCTTAAAGATATTAATAAAAGAGCAGGCTGAAATGCTTTGCTGGAAATTCTTTTTGCTAAAATTGCTTTCTTCCCCCCGGTAGGATAATTGTATTCTAGAGGTGTCTGTTTTGGCAGGAGGGAAAGGCTGTTTATCAAAAGAGCTAATAAAACCCTTAAATCTGGAAACACTTCCATTCTGGCTAAATCTAAAACTTTTCACTGAAGTTATAGAAATCTTGGTTGTTAGAGACATTTGGAGGTTCCTAGTTTCAACCTCTTTCTTGAAGCAGGGTCGTCACCAGCTATAGATCAGGTCAGCCATGACTTTATCTAGCCAAGTCTTTAAAACCTCCAAGGATGGAGGCTTTACAGATGTTCTGGGCAGCCTCTCCCAGTGTTGAACTCTTTTCCTTACAGAGTTTTTTCCAGTCTGAGTCTCCCAGGCTAAAACTGGTGATCATTTGGTTGTGTCATATCATCTGCTAAAAGCAGAGTTTGACTGGAGACAGGCCAGTGGGTTATCTGTGCACCGCAGCTGTGAAAAAGATCAGCATTTTCAGTGCTTGTGAAACAGAGCAGAAAGTAATTGCTATTTCTTCTGTATACAGCAGACCTCATCTTGTATCCTGAGACATTGCTTAGCGTGTCAGCTCCTTCCTGCTGCCCTCTGGGGTTAAGGGAAGAGCCTGTTGGCGATGTCATACAGTGGAGTTGAGCAAGAAAAGGTCTGCTTGGCTCAACATACATCTCTGCAAATACTTCTCATGTCAGTTTAGGCAAATACTTTTAACAATTCATTCAATTATGTTAAGCACCCATTAAAGGAATCCTAAGCTGTCCCTGGGGTCATTTCAGTTCTATGAGATGGTAATTGTTTGAGACTAACCATGATTTCTTCTTTTGCCTTCAGGTGATTCTAATTCTGACAAAGCTGTATGACTACAACCTGGGAAGCATCACAGAGAGCTCTCTTTGGAGGTATGGAGATAAAATGAGTTAATAATTACCACTGTACTTAAATAGGAAGACCCTGATACGATTCTTTTATTGAATTTAATTGGATTTCTTTAAATGTGCTAGAAGGTTTGTAGCTAAACCCTCTCTCTCAAATTTCTGTTCTTTCATACTCAAGGACAGAGAGGCTGAAGTCTCATTGTCTTTGTTTCAGCTAAATAACGTACTTCATGAATATGCTATCCTTTCCCCTTTCCCATCTTATTCAGAATCAAATCAACAAATTGGTTTATTTTTAGGAGAATTCAACAGCCTAAAGTCCTTGTTCATAAAGGAGGGTCTCATGGCTGCCTACTGCCCAAATGATCCTTATGAAAAGTCAGTGCTGCTAAGACTGGGGGAATACTTTTGGGTATTTAATGTCTGTTATTCAGAACTGATAGAATTAGTACCAGATAATTGATTTCCACTTGTGTGATGTTGACTACTAGACTGATTTCTAAGGAATGCCTTGATAATCTCATGATTTCTAAGCATATCATGCACTCTGAATCAATGAAAAGAGTTGGGCCATGATCTATTTCTTAAGGCTTTTGTTTGGATTCAATGAGAGTCAATGATGCCTGGCTTTACCTCTCTGAAAAATGGACTTAAGTGTTGTTTACTTCATGTGTCCGTAGCGGTACTTTCATGACCCATAACAGATGAAAGGGAGGTTTTATTGTGGTTCCATCTGTGAAACTTTGATGGGAAGTCTAGGGGTTTTGTATGCAGGTCATTGATGGAGGTGGATAGGTTACTGTCTTGATACAAGAAAACTTTGGGTATTTGAAACTAAAACTTTTTGTTAGAATGAACTTGGTTTTGATAAACTTGTTGAGGAAAGGGTTTTTGTTTTCAAGGAAGAATTTTGTGTCACAAGTTGAGCAAATAACTTTATTGTTCAAGGAACTGTGCAAGGCTTTAAGAGCATGACAGAGGAGGCATTTGACATGGACTATATTCTGAACTCAGGCTAGTGCTCTACCAACTGGCCTGAAGAAATAAAACAAAAAACCCCAGATGGTGCACACCAAAGGAAAGGGCCTTTCAGGACTGTGGCTTTGGCAATATCTTTCTGAAGGGGGTTTTGACTAGACTGTTTCATTTCTCAGCGGTTTTGAGAAAGAATATTAATGATCATGAAACATACTCTTTTTATTTCCTGTTACTACCCTCAGTCGCTTTGCCCTGAGAAATATTTGTCTCTGTTTCCTCAGTCATTGAGGAAGATATGGTGTTTCACTATGTGGAGACACCTTCTTCTCCGTTGCTGACAGTGCTGAAAAACTACTTTGCTTATGTCATGTAATGCAGAATTGTGTTGAGACACTGGTTTAGGACTAAAAAAATAAGACAGCCACATCAGAGTGGAAAATGCACTTCTTGTTGAGGTGTATGAATGCAGGCACAAAATTGTGCTGATAACCTTATGCTGTTGTCTATTTCAGAATTGGTTTCTTTAGACCATACCACAGTGAATTAAATTTTACACTGATTAAGAGAGAAGGGACCGGGGATTTCACTGGAGGATGTACCAGAAGCTGGGGCTTTAGAAATGTAGTAGTCATAGAGCTAATGAGTGCAGTTTACTTTTCCAGACTTCAGACAGTGCTAATGTCAGAATGTGATGGTCTGATTGTTTCCTCAGCATCGTATTGCCAAAAACAGTAGTCTGAGAAAGAGTATGTGAACAGAATTGTCATATCTGACACTTGTTTCTAGTATTCTCCTAGTGTTCCTTCTTAGGGTCGAAGTTTAGGGTCCTTCTTCAACCTTCAGTTCAAGGTCTATTAGGGTCGGAATAATTTTTTTAGTTTTAGTGTATACGAGGGGCGGGGCGGGGGGNGGGGGGGGGGGGGGGGGGGGGGGGGGGAATAGTATGCCATGAGCTAACTTTCCTAATACCACTTGGAGTGTGTTAAACTTTTTGGTACCTGTGACGTTTTAGATCAAGGAGTTCCATATATTATTTGAGGAACAACTCTTCTTGTTTTGAACCCATCAGCTTCAGGTTCACTTGGAACGTGTCACTTGTGAGGACTTGGTTACTGTTGCATGGCCAACCATCCAGAATCCCTGGGCAAATGCTTTGGACTGGAAAATGTTGAAAGAGAACCAGGATAGTTAAAATCAACCCACTTATCTTTGCAGTGCTCTGTTATTCTTGATCAGCTCTTCACTGTTAATGACTACTCTGAAAGTTGCCAGTGCACTTCGTCATCATTCCTCGATCCTGTTGCCTTACATAAGCACACCATAAGGTAGTTACATTGTCCTGTCCTGAGTCTGGCTCTGCTGTTAGATCTCTGCTCACAATGCAGGCATGCACTCAGGTCACTAATAAATATCCTTGTGAAGATCCCAGGACAGCTTCTCTGTTCTTAGTGTGACGGAAAGAAATGACAAGATGGGCATATCTTTTCATTTAATGCATCTGGCAGAGAGGTTATTAGCTGTTGCTCCTCCTGGCTGCTTAAGTGACATGTTAATTTAGATCTCCCTGCTTGTTTGGAAAGGGTAGAAAAAAATAGAATAGAGAGAAGGGGAGAAACTTATCTTGCACTTTAATTTATTTCATGCCTCTAGGTTTGATGCCGAGGAATGGAAGAAAGCATGATCTCATTCATGTCTAGTTTGATTTCTGATGTCAAGAGTTCTGTTTCTGAAAGATAGAGGAGAAATTCAGGTAGTTCTGCAGGTACCCACAGCTGAAGAGGAATCTCTGCCTTGAATACATGACAAAGAAATACCACTCTCACCTCCTGTGCAGAGTGCTTTCTCAAAAGGTTGATGAATGATGAGGGGCTGTTTAGAAGCATGCCACAGACACGAGTCATTTATGCTATAGCTGGTTATAAGCACGTCTGTCATTTGAAGGTGTAGTTGGGTGATTTAAGCAGTCTTGTGACTGATGGGACTGTAACCATCTATAACACAACTATGCCATTGCCTACAAGATACAAATCTGTCTTCTTTATAAACACACTACTACCTGCTAGGATGGCATTTCTTTGTAATTTTTCAGCCAGTTTAACTACAGCTGGCTGCAGCACTAATGGATGGAGATCGCCCTTCTAAAACTACCAATGAATTAAGAGGCCACTGCTGACAGACATGAAGGGATGAAATATACAGTAAGAGAAAAGACATGGGAAGAATCTATACCATCTTCTAGAGTGCTAAGACTCTGTGCTCACTGCGCTTTGGATAGAAAGTGAGCTGCTGCTTCTGTACACGGTAAATGAGGTTTTTGCATCAGACTGGGCCTGATTTTAATTACGCTTTTATCCTCTCAACAGACTTTTCCCACAGTTTTAGTTGAGGGCTTTTTATTTACTTTTCATTATTCTTTTTATAGGAGGAGAAAAGATTATCTGTCACTGAGCAATTAACTGAGTGTATTGGGTTTATTTCTCTTCCTCTCCTAGATATCTCTCAGATTACAGAGAGGATTAAGCTGTGAGAGTTAGGAGAAGATGTTTTTTTACCACTGGAGTAAGATAAGCTTACTTTCCAATAAATAAAAATGTCACAATAGTGACTATGGTGTCCATGAGCTGTAGACAGCGGTGGGGGAGGGCTAATCTTTTTTCTGTTTTTGTAAATATGATGCTCTGGAAAGATGTGCAGGACACTGTCCTTCAGGGCCTTGAGAGGCTGACAAGCAATAAGCGCTGCCATTTTACATCTTTGCTTTCTTGTAGCTCTGTATTCAGAGTAATGAGAATGAGTAATTTCATGGAACTTGTAAAAATAGCAGTAATTAAACTTTGCTTTTCATCCGGAAAGTAGGAAGATGTAGAGTTTGCTTGGTTTGAGAGCATTTATATTCTAAATAGAGATCTGTCGCTCTGTTAGTTCTGGAAGTTATTGATGATAATCCACCCTCCAACATTGTACATGAACTCTGAGCTCCCCAGTTCAGGAGAGCTTAACACTTCCAGCCTGTCCTCCTAGTTTCTGCAGTAAGGAAGCTTTAGCACATATATGTCATAAAAGAATCTCAATGACTCTGAAAAAATACCTATGCTTTGTATAGATATAGCTTTAACTTCCCATATGTAAAGCAGGGGTTGTTGGAGGCTTTCCCCCTTCACCTTGGAGAGTTTTGAATAGATTTAGTTAACTGGTATCTGTGATATTTTGATGATTGCCTGGTGATAAATATTAGAGGTCTCAGCAAAGTAAAAATTCTTAGAACTCTAAGGCTCTGTTTCTAGCTTTTTCATGGCCTTTTTATTTAACCTTAAGCTACTTGTTTAACCCTTCCATCAGTTTACTCATCCCCCCACCTTCTAACACCACCACAGCACATAATCCTGTAACTCTGTCCTTTCAAGAAGGGAAGCTGAGTATGTAAGCCAGAGAGGAACTGGAACCCTCAGAGCATCTCTGCCACTCAGTATAGGAATAACCTTCATTTATTCTATGGAACAATTTAAGGAAATAAAGAATTTATCATCCTTACTGTGTTCTTATCTTCTGCTCTCAGCCACTGCTGGAGACAAGATATTGGGCTGAGGTAGAACAAGATACTAGGTACTAAGGTCTAAGTACCATTGTTGGGTAGTCCCATAATGCATGGGAGTGTTTTGGTGAAAACACATATTGTTGAAGATGGGTTTGTATTAGTATGCTAGATAATGAAAAGGAGCAATGGAGCAACAGGAATGTGTTCTTTTTGTCTTGCAGCTGCTCTAGGGATAGAAACCTCAGGGATAGAGGTGGATGTAGACTGAGGATCGTATCTGAATAAAACCTTGCAATATTAGCTAGGTAATCTCCGGTAGGTGTGTTTCTCTCCCTTGAATCCTGTTGTTTAGAAAAGTCTTGGCTGTGAGTTGACCCCTAGCTATGTGGTTATAAATACTACAAATGCTTTGAAACCTCACATATTTGTTTCTTCATGCAATTTTCTGGCTCCTTGCTATGTAAGAATGTCCTCTGTATGGGTCACAGCTGTAGCCACCCATGTCACCTTCGGTACTGTTGATGTGTTTTGAGATTTTCTTCTCCAGACTAGGGACATGTTGTAACAGGAGAGTTGAAAGATTGTCAGTATTTGCTTACTTCCTTTGAGGCGAATTTCCAGGATATGCCTGTTACTGTATTCATCATTCTGCTGCGCATTTTATGCTGGTTCCTTACTTCTGTTTTGCAGACGGGCTGTTCTCAACCCACATTTATTTTCTACCTGCTGAGCCACATTAATAAGGTCATAACTTGTGGCTTACTGACAGAGTGTGCTTTGCAACAGCAGATTAGGGTCTTTCAGCTGAAGTAGGTAGGAGAAGCAAATCCATGAGAAGAACTGACAAAGTGAGGGGAAGGAAAGTCTCATTAGGCACACTTTAACCAGCAGTTTTGTGGGAACAGGGAACTTGAAAAGGACTATTTGAAATGCTTTTATCTATAAATATGGTGCTTCAGTTGCTCAGTGTGAGTGAGTCACTTTTCTTAACAGAATATCAGAGCTTGATAAATGCTGCTACGTTATCTCCCATGGGCATTTAGTGAAATTGTAACAACGACACTTCCTTATGTCTTTTAATTTTTTTCATTTTTGCTCTGCAAATATATGAACCACTGGCTGCTCTGTGTATAGATGCTGGAGGGAATCTGGCGGGGAGGGAAGAATGAGTTTGCACACTCAGCTATTTGCGTAGGAAGCAGTGTATTTTTACGGTTTGATCGCAGCGGGAGATCTGCTCGTACTTGAAGTGGGCTTAGAACATGGATTTCATGCAGACTGAGTGTGGACCGGAGTGCATCCTTTTTTTCTGTGTGATGGGACACTGTTCAGCTATCAGGACCCCTAGGGACCCTACAGTTTCCATAGCTATCAATTTTTCATATGAGGTGCTTCATTTTACACTCATTACTAATGGTAGTAAAAACTTCTAGCACAGTCAACTCTTCTAGTTGGTTGCCAAAGTTTTTTGTGATGTTTTGCCTGCTATCAGAAAGAGCTCGAATAATGCTGGGGAGGGGGGAAAAAAAAACACCCCAAAACCACCAAAAAACTTACCTAGGAAGCAACCCACTGCAGTTGCTTAAATAGATCCTAATTTAGCAGGAAACTTTAAAACTTACTGACTTTTACCACATTCTTACCTTCCCTGAAGAATGAGGGCCAGTATAACCCTTGCATTTTGTGGCATAACACCTGTCTTTATTTAATCAATCTCAAGTAAGCTTTTTCTTGGCATAGTTTGAAGAATCATGCCCTGATATTTTGAAGGATCAGTTTTGGCTGAGGATTTAGTGACGTGCTCCTCATTGCCTGGTCTGTGTGGATAAAATATTCAGCACTAATGACGATACAAATTTATTAAGCATATTAAAAATGTGTTCTCTGTTGCAGCCAGTCATGAAATGTAGGAGTGTTATCAAGTAAATCAAAAAGAATCCCAATCCATTTTCTAAAAGAAACAACATGTAAATCAAGATAATGAATATTAATACTGACATATATTATCAATATACTGTAAATAACAGATGCACAATGTTCATGCCACTTTATAGACATACAATGTTAAATGCAGTTTGTCATTCTTGTTCTGCAAATTAGAAGATGAACTTGCACATCTGTTTCCTAAACTGTATCTGTTTGCGCAAATGATATTGGTAAAACATAGCAGAACTATCTCTGGTTCTGGTCCACGGAGTTCATCTGTCTGTTGAGGCTGTGTAATAACTGCAGACAAGCTAGACTGGAGCTGATATGTAAGAGGAAAGACAAACAACACAGTAGTTACTAGTTCATAAACAGAAAGCCAAAGACCCTTCATGTTCTGCTATTTCCATCCCTTTCACATCTATGCAGTCACTCTTCCTCTTGCAAAGCTGGGTAAAATTGTACTTACCTTTTCAGAGGGATATATCCTCCCATCAATCACAAAAAGGAAAGAATGTATTTGGGGATGAGCTTGAGTAAACAAAAATTACTCTAGTTGAGTGAGTTATACTAGTTTGAGATCTGAACTCTAAGGTCTTCAGATCCAGATCCCAAACTTTTCTGTATCTGCACCTTGGGAATTATTCAGGGAAACATTCAAAGCATATTGTTACTACACAAGCCAGCTATGTCGGCAGGTCTCTCTTGGAGGACATAGTGAAACACCTGGAAACTATATGCTTTAAAAAAGCATATTTAAATACATATCAATGGTATGTTTGTCATGCAGCATAAATTGTCTATTGTTTACACCAAAACACAGTGGCTTGCTTGGAAGTGTCCTCTTTTTCTCATTTCTCTAACCTGCCAAATAATAATTGGACAAAACAGAAAAGGAGAAATAAAGCCCAGGATTAATCAACTTGTCTTCAATAGTCGTAACAAAGCCAGTTTTTGAGTGTGATCCTGCCAGCAGGTTCTGTGCCTCAGAGCACAATTTAGTTCTCAGCAGCAATGGACTTTTCTTTCCTCGTGTCAGAAGTTTAGAGTGTGTGTGTGATGGGGAAAGCAGAGCATCAATGCATGAACTCTTCATTAGGAAGACCCAAAGTCCTCTAGGGGAAGGCCCAGGGCCACTGGGTGAGACTCCAGATCAGTGCGTGTGCACCAGTATTGTTAGTGACTGATGTGCTTTGCAGGGAGCTGGAACAATTGGGGCAAGGAAGGTTCACTTTGCCTCCTTGTCATTAGGACGTACTGTTGAGGGCCTATGTGTATGCAGTGCTGAGAAGGTTTGTTCTTTTATGACAGGGAGAACTTGAGGGAAACTCTATTCCTGGTGAGCAAGGAATTAGTTTGCAGCTCAATTTTTCCTTATGAAGGCTTAGAGGAGGCATATGGGGATTCAGTAACTTTTCTGGCCTGGCTGGCAGCCGCCCGCTGCTGTTGTGCAGAGTCATTTCACTGAGATGTATTAAGTGGTGGGTGAAGATGTGTGCGGTTGCCTATGAACATCAATTGTAATGCACTCTAAACTGATACAGTGCTTTGCCCCAGTAGTAGGTAAAAAGCTTTCCTTCTCTTTTGTTTATTATTTCCCCCTACCCCCCAAATCAGTTCCTTCTGTAAGGAAGTTGCATGAATTTCCCTAGCATGCATTTTACTGTGTGCCGTGTAGTTCGATGTGAATGTAAAACCTGTTTTCAATGATCTTACCATCTAGATAGATAGTGTATCTATAAGAGATGCTGAGTTGAAAAGTAATAGAAATTCAGAGGCACCACATGTATTGTGTATTAAATGACTTCATGAGGAGAGAGAATGACATCCAGCCTTCCCCAAGGCAAAATTATGGCAGAATGAAAGTGTTGTTCATTGTACTAATTTGTTTTTACTGCTGTATTTCTGGACTCTATGTATCTGTGTATGTGTTCCTATTTGTTTCCTTCTGTCTTTCCTTCAAGCCTGAGCTCCTGGAGTCAGCTGACTGCTCACAATCTCAACTTCTCCATGGTGGGAGAAAGCCCCACTTCCTGGTTCTCACATGGTGAAGAGAAAGTTGAATGGCTCCAAGTGCTGTACAGACATGAAAGTCCAAACATAGATTCTTCACACTTGGTTCCCGAGAGCTTTTTTTTTTTTAATCTTAAAGACTTAAAGGATTTTGGCTAGAAAGACAAATCAGAATGGGATGGAAGGCGAATCAGAATGGAGTGGATTCCTCCGCGAGCTGGATGTGTAGATGCTTCTTTGTTGTACTGGCTGAGGTTCAGATCACAGCTCTGATCAGGCCAAGCAGAGCCTTGAGCCTGGCTTTCCTGCAAACCAGCTGAATGTTAATTATTGGGTTACATGATTATGCTGTCCAGTGTGAAAGAAATCATCTTTCTGTTCTGCTGGTGAGCAAAAGCAAATTTTGTTTACTTTCAATAAAACTGGAGGGTTTTACTCTTTCAGGGTGGTAATGCTACAAAGTCGCTCTTGTCTCCTAAGGTAGAAAAGGCGGAGAGGAGACACTCTCAGAGTTAACTGGGAAGGAGGTATTTCCCATATATAAGGGAGAAACACAGCTGGGTGGAAAGGACACAGACACTGGAAGGCAGTCTGAGGAGATGGCAGGTTCCTTGTCACCGATTAAAAGTTGCCCGTCTTCCTCAGCAAGCTGTGACTGCTGATCTTGAGTCCCTGAGAGGCTTTTGTGAAGCTGCAGACTGCCAGTCTGATGGGCACTGTAACCTCTGGGGGAAAAGGGACTGCAATCAAAATCGGGACAGCACTGTCCTCTTACATTTGAATAGAAAACCTTTTATGAACAAGCTAAGAGGGAAATGGGAGGCCAGAACAACTGTGTGCTAAATAACCTTTCTGGAAGACAGGAGGATAAAAGGAAGCTGTAAGCAGGTTTAAGCTCCCATTGTGCTTTACCAACAAGTCCCTGTGTATCACTCTGATAGTTTGGCTATGTTTACACAGTTCCAGGCTGTCTCAGCTTTGAAAGATCAATCTAGGAGGCTGAAAACCTCACATTTTTAGTTTCCTCTACTTATTTCTTTCCTTGCTTGTAGGCAGCAACTTCCCTTTGGAGCTGTAGAATGAGAACCATAGCTGTCAGTCTTAGCCTTCCTTGCATACAGCTTTGGGCAAGCTTCTTCACCATTGCATGTGTGGGAAATGGCATTATGGTACTTGTATATTTGCAGTGAATGAGCTGAGAGTTTTGGATGAAACAGGCTAATAAAAAACAATCCTGGAAGATTTAGAGCAGAAATACATCTGCATAAGCCTACAGTCTCCATCCGTGGCTCAAATCTAACAGAGATTTGGCCTATGCTTTACCAAGCCAAACTTCTGGTATATTCTCATACAATACCTAAAAAGACTTTGAGAAGCTCTTGCATATCTTTACAGACAGTATGGATTGTCATCTTTGGGTCAATTTATGATATCTTCAGTTTAGAATCTGCCAAAACCAGAGGCTAGTCCTTGTGAAAGGGAAAGGAATGAGACTGAAAATTATGCCTTTAAATAGCCAGTTCCTTCTCCAGGGAAGGAAAATCAACACAGAAGACATTTTATGACCTTGGACTGTGTGGCATTGCTGGGAAGAACTACTAGATGGGAGAAGTACTAGAGGTAGTAGCAAAATGAAATCTTTCTGAACCTCACTTGTAAGAGTTGTTTCTTTATGAAGATATAAAACAACCTTTTTTCCTAATTGTGTTTTTAACTTCTCAGCTTCTCTGTTCTTGTATTTTCTGGGAGGTGAGGGAGGCAGAACTACAGCCTTTTTATTTCTGTACTCCATGACAGTATACCTAAGTGGTAGCAACACCCTTCCATACTATGGAGTATGTAAGAATGTGAAGTTTTTGGCATAGTTCTTCCTCAAAATGAGTTTTCCTTGCTAGAGTCTTCAAGAGGTGGTCTGGTTTTTTTTCCTAGCCTGCCTCCAGCAGTGCGTAATAAATGACAGCTATTATCAGTCTTAAACTCTCAATAAGAAACCTACTACTTCTGGGAATTCCTTTGTTGCCCTGCTAGAGAGATTGGCTTATGCCCTGGAACATGAGTTTGATGACTTGCCATATTAACATTAATACCTAGTTAAAAATGTAAGTTATATATATTATAGACTATTAAAATATTGGCTCTTTCCAGTAACCACATCTGTGGCTTGCAAGACTCTGACCTCATTTTGCTGTGAGCACTGTGCACTGACTACAGGCATTGTGGAAACACAATTTCTCTTCTCGTCACTGCCAATGCTCAGGTGACGATGTGCTCTCTTGTTATGAGGCAGCATAAAATTTAGAGGCTAGTCACGATGAAGGTAGTAAGAAAGAAACTTAAAGACCTCAGTAAATTTCCCTTCTAAGTGTTCTCTTTTCAAAGGTAAATGGTCTTATTCTTTGTAATCTCTCTTTGTATGTTAACAGCTTTCACAATGCTAACTCTTTTGAAAGAAAAGCACATTACAATCCCAGTCTGCTTTATCTCTACTAAAGGAGCCAAAGGAGAAAGAAGCCAGTGCCTTTATTATTTTTTTCTTTAAAGTCCACCGCCTACTCAGCACGCATGTACTGTAAATTCAAGAAGTGAACTTTACTCAAAGAAGCAAGTGTGATGTCACAAGTGTTTTAATAGCCTTTGATTTATTTCCCAAAGTGCTTTATTAAGCTGACGCACAACAGTGTTTGGAAGCCAAATGCAGTCTTAGAGACTTGGAGGAGTTATTTTCAGTCTCCTGATTTTTCTTCCTCAGCACAGTAATTTGAGTGGGGCAGAAAGGCCCTGGATTCAGAACAGGGATTCTACTTCTTATTTAGTGTTTCTTTGTGAGTTAATCGGCCCAGTTTGTGATTTGAGTGAGTAGGAGTATGAATGAACTTACTGTGATATGAGCGCTGCGTGGTTCAGAGAACAGGATACTGGCTGGGGTTGGGAGATTTGTGTTCTGTCACTGTATGGGTTTGTGGCTATTAGATGGTGAAATATTTGGTTAGACATAATCAAGAATCAGCAAATTCATGTGTATTAAAAGTCAGCTGCAAGGAATCCTCTCCTGGCAAGATATTTCTAACGACATTCTGCACGGTTAGTTCTAGTTGCAGTGATATAGGGCGTTTTTGCCATTAGTCCGGTAGTAAATCTGGTATAACTTCCAAGTTTTAAGACAGGCAGGGTAGTGAATCATAAAGAGACCTGAGGTAGTCACAGTGAGCAAACAGCTTTCTTAGTAAGCTGAGCTCACTTGAAGAAATGTGTTTTAGTCCAACAAAGCATAATAGTGGGACAAGGGCTGAGGGACTTAGAGCATGGTGAAGGGCTGTGATCGGACAGTGCATAGGAGCTGGAATAGGCAGAGAACTGAACATCATGTCCCATTGTGAAGGGGCCGAAATTGACTGCTCTGATCAATGGCTACATCAGCTAACGAGCCAGGAATCAAATTTGTAAAGAAATTAAAACCATGAAATATTTATCTTAAGACACTGATTTGGCATGAAAAACTTTCTGTAACAATGTACAAATTTCAACAAAACTCTGAACCTAGGATGGGATTTCTGTGCAGAATTGAATGAGAAATGGAAAGTACACCAGTGCATCACACTGATTAGGATGTTTCCATTTAATGGAAATGTTGCTATTTTGATGCAGTTGCATCTCATAGATAAATTTGCTCATTTTAATTTTGCTAAAATAATTATTTTACATTAATTCATTTTAAATTACCCAATTCGGTACAAGGCTAACTTGGGGAAATGGTGATTTGAATTAAAGAATAGACATAAAGTTAATAAGATCTGAAACATCCTCCCAAGGTCGTGCATATAGCAAATGCTTGAAATTGCAAGACAACAAAGTTTGTTGACTATTTATAAGGATATTGACTTGGGAGGTGAAATAAAGGAAAAAAAATATCATGAAGGGTGGAATAAGGTGGGCAAAAGATTGAGCAAGACAGGTAAAAAATGACAAGTACTGAGAAAAGGTGGAGGAGGAAATCTAGTTTTTTGAAGTAAAGAAGATTAGGCATTGTTAAAGCTAGGGAGGTTGCATGAGGAGTCAGCTCTTCTGCTTGTAGAAACTGGTGTTAATTCACTGACCTGAGTCAAACCGCACCACTTTCCACTAGCTGTTGATCTGCTTCAGAAGTTAATTCTGGCCACTGATATAAAAGCAGCACCACCCTTGTTAAGCTTTTCTTTTTACTATTGATATTATTTTGATAGCTGCTATTACCACTTAGACTTTTAGCATTATCAAAATGCAAAGTAAACAGAAAAGGTGGTTGGAAATACAGTAAGTGTAGCTATAAAATCTATTTAATCTATGTCCCATTAGAAAATAATGGTCAGTACTGTAATAAGTATAAATTCATTGTCCAGACCCTCTATTAATGTAATTAAAAAAGCATTGTGTTTGGCAGTTGGTTTCTCTTGCATTCAGTTGCTCTTTATTGTTTCAGAAGAAACCTGCTGAGTCAATTGGTTTAGAAAGATGGAATAAACCTCTCAGAGTAAACAAAGCTTGCTAATTTGCAGAATTTCTGTTCAAATTGCTCAGAGAAAAAAACTTGTGTAGAGATATAGTAGTCTGGTTTTATGTGTGTGAATTAGCTCTGATGTGCAGTAAGTCCTGGAATGCTGGTTAGTGCTCTGAAAAAAAGGGAAAAATGTGTTTTTTCTAGTTTGATATGGGAGAAAATGAAAGATCTAGACTTACTCATGAAATAGATTCCAGTGCCAGAGGAGCTGCATGTTGCAACTTTCTTCCAAACCAATTCCAAAATCCAAGTGCCTCATGTAGCTGAGGGAGGACCTGAGTCTATTTACTCCCACTATAGTAGCTAGCACTCTAGCCTTTTTTAGTATTTGTAAGTAATCCCATCAAGTCAGTAAGAACTGATCATTGAATAAGGGAAGTCCATTTGAGTTGTATGAAGGGCTAATTTGGATCAAACGAAAAATTTACTTGACCCGATATCTTGTCTTCAATGTGAACCTGCAGCAGATAAAATTGAAAG
This sequence comes from Chionis minor, assembly GCA_013398295.1. Lineage (NCBI taxonomy): Eukaryota > Metazoa > Chordata > Aves > Charadriiformes > Chionidae > Chionis > Chionis minor. Next base: position 552,840 of record VZSF01010398.1, on the reverse strand, counting down.
GGTGTAAGAACAAGGCCAAGTACGTGTGTTACTTTACTGACGTAGCTATCTACAGCCACCATTTGCTCCAACATTTATAAACAGCAAAGGTGTTTAATGGAGGTATTAACCCCTGGTGGGTGTGTTTGTGATGAGGTTTTATTCCTTGCCGGAATGTATCCATAATTTGAACCAATACAAATTTTTAGCATCCAGAATAGTGGACAGCTGAAAAGCAGCACCAGCTGTTTGTTGGCCTGTGTCAACTGCAATGAGACCTGAATTAATGCTTGAGAAGTTTTCTGTGCCTTTAGCTATCCAGTTTCTTTTCCCTGCACCTCTTTATATATGTGAAGTCCTGCTGTGTGATGAAAGCAAATTTGCCCACCTGTATTTTATCTTAGAAAATGAACTTGCCACTCCCCATGCTGGATGGAGTGCCCTATGGAAATGAAAAAGAAGTAAATTATACAAAATTGTGTAGCCTTTAGGGCAAGGAGCTGCATATGACAGATGGAGAACAGAGTGTCTTCTGAGTCTTATTGATTGGTCTTTAAGCATTGCCTTATCCTTTTAATGAATGGAGAAAGTAAAAGGGATGACTTTGGAAAGCTCCATTAAGCAATAAGGAAAAATTCTGGTTCTTTAGTAAACTTGTGCAGTATGGATTTGTTCCATGCTGCTTAGTAGAAAATGGAAGGATGGAAGAATAAAGTGGTGGCAGTCCTGAATGATTTTCAGCTCTGTATTGCTTCTGAGTTGGACATATTGTTCCAACCACCTCAGAAATATTTTTCTCTTCAGACAGGTGGCAATGACCTTGACTCTGAAGACCCAGCTACTTGGGACACATGACTCAGCACATCAGTGACTCCTATTTAATTAGTGTGCCTTAACCTACAATGTGGACCTTATCGGCTTGTTGACTAGTTTAATTTTGTGAATGAACCTCTTGATGACTGTACTGCCCTCTTCTGGTTAAATGTGACATAGGGAACTGAATCTACCTCTTCCTTCCCTGTTTGATAGATCAACTTCCCAATGAGAAACAGCCCCCCACAAAGCACCTGCAGAAACCTTGGTCAAAAAGGAAAAAGCAGAGTGAGTTAAACTCTAGTAAGCTGTGTCCTCTCTGTTCTGAGAGTGGAATCTGAAAGGCAGCTTTAGCTTCTGTAAGGCCTAGGTGTTCACAACCTGGTAGGATGAGGCAGCATCTACTGGCTGCGAAATACCTTTTAACTGATGGAGGGGAAAGCTGGGGAAAAAGGGAATCATGTAGGTATTGCTGGCGTTACTGTCAGTGGCTCCAGGTAATGTCATGCATGGGATGGTACCAGCACTCACTGTGCCTACCTGCCATTATGTAGGAACTCCTTAAAGGACTTAAATCTACTTAAAGGTTGAGAATTGATACCTATTCTAGTAACTTTAAGGATCTGTGTTACCTTGGAAAACACAAAAAAGGTCATAGCTCAGTGTGGCACATAGGGTAAGGGCACATGAGATGTGTGGTGTAAATATGCATAATTCCATTCATTTTGGCACCTGTTTTATTTCACATAGGAAAATGATGTCTTGCAGCCGCACTTAATGAGCTCAAATCCATCTGGGAAGGGGCAGAGGATGCTGAGTGAATCAGCAACATCTCAGATGCTTTAAGGCCTTAAATTACCTGTGCATTTGGCCTATGCTTGACAATATTCATGTTTTGTGTCTTAACATCTCCCTGGGCATTGTCATCTCGTCTTCCCACACAAGTTTGTCCATTCCTTTCCTTCCTAAAATGCTGCTTCTATGGCCTCCCTGCTTCTGTCCTTTCTTTTGTCAGTTTCAAGAAGTTTTATGTCTTGCTCTGAAAGCTAAATAATACATTTATATTTTCTTATGTAACAACAGATAAAAGCCCAGAATCTTGCTGTGAATGAAGATGTCATAAACATTTGTCTTCTCAATCCCTAAAACTCTAACAGTCTTTTATGTAATTATATGTGACGGTTATGCAGATTTGCCTGTAAACTGTCATGAAGTCTATGCAAAGGCTTGTACAGGTTTGAGTAAGCTTTGGATCAGGCTCATTACCAGTATTTCCTATCCAAAGAGACAGAATGTTGTTTTCTGCTTAGTTTTGTCTTGTCCGTGCCATCCATAAATACACAAAGTTCTTATAAATTGAATTAGTATTTGTAAAATGGTATGTTCCATTCTGTTCGGGCATCTACCAGCAATGTACCTCCTATGAAAGCAGCCCTTGCACTGCAAGTGTTGCAGCTGAGTGTCCAGCAGGTTGGGTGGATACAGCGGACAGTTGAGCTCAATGGAGTGGGGAAGGAAGTGTCACTGGCACATCAGGCAATGACTCCCAGCTTGCTGCCCTATGTGGAGGAGTTCACACCAGCTGCTGTTGGCATTGGATTCCTAGGAGACATTTGAAGTGTGTGAATCTGGGCTAAAGTTAATAATGGAGATTAGTGAACCCAGAGGGCTCTATGGGGAATCAAACTCTGTTGCCTCAAGAGTATGAATAGACTTATTGTCCAAGAGATTGGAGATGATAAGGCAGAGGTAAATTCCAAGGAAGAATTTGATGCCAAAGGACTCTCTTTTTTTAATATCTGATTGGCAGCTGCTATGCTCTGTCAGAAATTGAATGGGTTCAGGTGGGTAAGTTTAATCGATGACCAGCTAAGGCTGTTGTCCTTGCTGATGCGTTATTGGGATTGCCATGCTCTCTCCGGGAGACAAAAAGGGGAAAATCGATCAGGCATTCCACAGTAACTGTTACTCTGCTGACCAAGCCTAGCTCCTGCTCTTCTGCAGCAGGGTGCCATGGCCTCTGTCTTGCTCTGTGGTTCTGTGTTATGGTTGCAGGTGGCTGTCCTGATTTTTAGTCACCAGCTGTGTGTGCTATGTGGCTGTGACATTGTGGTACAGCTGTGGCAGAGACCTGTGGGTGATGAATCTCAGCTGCTCAGATGGTGAGCTGGCAGTAGGCCTGCTAAAAGGCCGGAGCTTGCTGCTGCTAATTCACTGAGTTCACGGAACAGTTTGTTCAGAAGCTCAGCTATATCTTAAATATCTCTCTGTAATGTCTAAATGGAAAAAAAAAAAAATAGAATAAACTGCCAAGAGGCCTCGATTCTTTGCAGGATCAGGGCTGGCAGCATAACTCTTCTACTGACAGGGTCTGGCAAAAATGAGGTAGTTACACTCAAGGAGCTGAAGTTGCTGGCCTCTGAATCGGGCAGGACTTGTCAGCACCATCAACTGAGTGCCCAGTGGTACAGTAGGGAAGACGCACTGTTAGTGTGGCCTTTCTGCTAGAATCATAAAGTAGACAAGTAATAATGTCTTTATTCAGCATAAAAAGACTCTTCTATTAGTTGAAATAATAGACTAGGAATGGGTTTGGCGACGGAGAACAGAGATCTAGTACCAGTCCCCGGGCAGGGTGTATGTGATTTACTTACTGTTTGTGTTCCACCACTGTCTTTTGCTGTACTCTAGGCTGACTTTCTGGGATTAATAATTTATTATGCTTAGTTACCAGTGTTTCCCTAAAGTAGACTCTTGACTACTGAGTTGCTCACCGATACTGCAGATCAGATGGTCTATCAATTGGCACAAGAATCACTTCTGCCTGTCTTCACTCCTAATTTTCTAAAGCAAACTTTACCCTTAGCTGCTGCTTCATTTCCTGCATCTTTTTTGCTCTGTCAGCCAAAGATTTCTGTTCTTGCAGGTCCCCGAGGTGGGGTTTCTTAATTCCCTGGTTCATTTTGGAATAATTCCCCAGCTGGTACCAATCACTAGGACGAATGTAGGTATGCTAATTAACTATGACAACTATGTCTAATTAGCGGAGTTGGTATCTCCCTTCCTGAATACCCAAAGGAGGTGTTTTATTTGAAGATTTTATTTAGATTAGCTAGGAGTTAATCATTACGTACAAGTCCAGTGGCTGCAGACAGTTTAGCCCCTGGTCTAGCTCAATAGCCTTAATTCACAGAGGCAAAAGAGGCCTCCTGTTTAAGGGGTGACAATGCAATCACTAGAGTTTCCCATTTGTCCCTCTCTATTTCCCTACAGAATAAGATTACTTTTCCTGCTCACCTTGCTACAGCCCTCAGAAGATACATTTGAGCTCCTTCAGGCTCAAACGCAGAGATACAACACCAAGCATTTTGCCATGGCTGTCCATTTCTTTTGGATAGTTGAGCAACATCACATTTGGAAATGGTGACATGAATTAAATATATCCTTCCCTCTAAAAAGAAACTCCGTAAAGCAGAACCGGGATCTAATCCACAGACCTTTCCCAAAGGACTAAATATATGGAATGTAAAAATGGAAATGTAAGAGTTGCATGGTCCCAAGACTAGCCATATTTCCCCTTCCTGGCCAAGAACTCCCAGTGGTGATGGCTACATCTGTCCTGCAGAATTCAATTATATTCCTGCTTTTTGGCCTAAATATAGTTTGTATACTTCTATGCTTGTGAATGTGGGCTGCAGAAATTTGGTGACATATGCTCTTTTCTTTTGGTGTCTGTAAACCACTGGTGAATATAAAGGTAAGCTTCCTCAAACTGAAGGCTTTTTTTGTTTAAGCAGTAAGAGGGAATATTTAGAAAGACTATTGTAAATCTCAAGGTGATGAAAGCACATCTGACCCATCCAATGGTAAAGTTGTTCAGGGTAAATTTTTGTAGTAAGGGTTTTTTGTATCTGTTGTTGCAATGAGAAATTTTGGAATGTGCAATTTCACTCTTACCCTCAGGTTCCCTCCTCTGCTCTCCTACATCATCGACAAAGCCATAAAGCCAGTTCTGGTACAGTAGTCCCTTCTTTGGTGGCTGTTGTTTACAGGGTTTGGGAATGTTTGTCTCAGATGCTTTCCTGAGGGATTTTCAGGGTGACTTGAATTCCTTTCTTGCAAATACAATTGCTCCTTCACCCTTGAGTCAAAGCTCTTCCTCCGTCAATGTCCCTTAATGATCCTTAAGTGCTATTTAAGACGTAGCTTTTCCTGAGCCATCATTTCTCCTTGCTTATTTCCTCTGTTCTCTTTACCCGCAGCTTCCCTCTTAAATACCACTAGTGCATTCTTACAGAAAACAACCCAAGCCAGAACAAACTATTACAGAACAGTCCCACATCTATCTTGTCTCCTATATGCCATTTTGAAGTGTCCTTTATAAAAATTGTTAGCAGCTCAGGAATCCAATAAAACCTGTAATTTTTAAACCATTAATAACTTTAGGATTTTCCCCATTAAGTCTTAACATGAAATAAAATTAAAAAAGATCATGGGAGTTTTCTTTTATTCTCTCCAACAGTTCTGTTTTATTCTCATACATAAAACATTCCTTCAAAAATACTTATTTTTATATATTTGCACACTACCACCCAGCCTGAGTTGCTTGACTCTCAGCAACCTCAGACAGTGTTGATAACTTCATGGGACCGCTGCTGTGCTGCATATGGACAAGTCAGCTTTCCATTTGCAAAGTAGCTTTACTTTTTTATTGCACCCACACATTTCTAATATGAAACCTGGCTTGCTTTCTGAGGTTTGTCATGGCCCTCCCTCAGAGGCACAGTAGGCTTCATTGCTACAAGAAAACCTGTCATCTTCAGCTACTGTTTACAATCGCCTGACCTACATTATTCCATAGATACAAGGGCTTTCCTTGCAGAACTGCTTCATTGCAGTTTTTTGCTGATCCTCTGCAGTGAAACTAGAAGAGCCAGTCCAGTCTTAGCTGCACCCTATACTTGATTTTTTTTTTTATTATCTATATCTTGCTGATAGTTGAGATTATCCAGGCTATTCCCTTTCCTTCCCTTTTATTGACCAGTAAATCGTTTTTGTTACACTGGAAATGTGCAGATTTTAATTTTTATTTTAATGAACTGCTGCTGGGAGAGTCCTTCCCTTTTTGAACCCAATCACTTTGTCAGCTTGATTAGTCAAATTGCTGGTGAATCTATTACTCTCCTCCATAATCATGAGTGTAGTTGCATTATTAAACATCTCTGTCCTACGCAAAAGCGGAGTTTGAAGGGCTGAAGGGGAGCATTACCCCACAATAATAAGCACAGTGGCTCAGAGAGCTCTCTTCGGACGGGGAAGGCTCCTAAATTGAAGTTTTGTGTCATTTGAGGATGACACTATCTCAGTGTTTGCCTTTCTGTAAAAAGATTATTTGATTGAAACTAATGTCGGTGTATTGGTGGTAGCTGCAATAACAGCCCCAACTGTTGTTTTAATGCTTAGACAACTACAAATGCATCGATACTTTAGCTGATTATTTTGCTGTATGCTGTCCTCTCCTTTCACTAAAGCCTGGACCTTTCACACCTCAGGTGGATATCTTCCCAGAACTAACTAATCTGCTCCTTCTGATGTTTTGCCAGGAAATTCAGCTCAGGAGTTTTTCTGAGAAGTTTTGCTTTGGCAGGTTGGCATTTTCTAAAGTGAAAACATGTGTCTGAAACAATTCCAAGTGACCTTGCAGATGGCTGAATTGAATTTCAGTTTTAGCCCTGAACTTTCAATGTGTGTGAGGTTTGTTTTGTTTTGTGGTTTGTTTGGTTTTTTCCTCAACCACCCCTTCTAGGCAGAAGTGCAAGCCTGTGAAATAATGAAGATTGTTCAGACAGTGACAGTACAGATGTCAAAGATACTCTTTGAGGTCTCTTCAGGACTCCTGGAGAGCTTGAGAGATGACAGGGGAAACTTGTACCATGATGAACCTAGTTAGCTGTCTGGAAAAATAGAATTTTTGGTTTATAAGGAATTTTGCATTTCTGAAACTGTAGTAAAACACAATAGTGAAAAAGACTGTGAAACTTATCAGTAAATGGGTGATGTCATTCAGCTGGCTGGCTAGGAAGGTTGGCTATGTCCCTGGTAGATGTTTTGATTCTGTCCAGAAACTGTCACCTGATGTAAAACATCCTTAGGGAAAACTTTATTTTCCATTAAAACATCTACTAGGACACATGACATTCTTGTATGGATGGGACAGTAACAGGAGGTCTTAATCTCAGTGTCTGTTAACAATGGAAGGCTCATCAGTAACGTGGAGATGCTACAAGATCTCACATCGCTATGTGTTCCCCAGAGGTTCTGGTTCAAAGATTCAAATGCTGCAGCTTATTTCTTGTTTTTTATTTGTGATGGTGCCAGCTGTCTCTATCTGCAGGGTACAGAGTACAGTAAAGGGATTACTTTTCTCCCCTATGTGGGTTGAACTTGCCACAGAATATTTTTCTGTCTCCCAGCAGGTTAAGTCATGCTGTCTCTGAGGAAGTGTGGACACAGTGACTTTTAGCATGATTCTGCTGAACCCATGGGAATAGGAATCTTCTGAGTCTGCTGAGCAACTTCAAAGCTCAGATGTGTTATTCATATCAGTTAAGTGGCTATGCACCGCTTTTGTGTGACAGTAGGTTCATCTTGAGGCTCTCAAATAGTGAAACTCAAGAACCAAGTTGTATGGTCTTGAGTCAATAACCATACAATAGTAACACGGTTTTGTGTCTGGTTTTGGTCAATCCTATTTCAAAAAGAGTATGTTAGAAGTAGGGGAGCCTCAGAGAAGAGCAGTAAGGATTGGGCCAAGGTATGGAGTGAATTGTGTGAAAGGAATGATTGAGCTGACCAGGAATCTTTGGTCTGGCAAGTGACAACTAATGGAGATATGTCAGAGAACTGTAAAATCGTAGAAGTCTCAAGGAAGACAGAGATTGCTTGTTCCCTCTCTTCTGTTACAGGAATCAGATGCCATAAAATGAAACAATATCAGAAAGCAAATTCAAGGCAGAAGGGGATGTGTTAATTGCCTATGGTACTGTCAATTGAACTCTCAGTGGGAATGTGAGATTGGAGCTGGGAAACTTATCTGACTGACTTGATCCTACATTATATGTTGCAGTGGTGTAAACTTGGGAACCTGTGAGGTTATGAGGCAGTCTCCAGACAAAGACTATGTGTAAAACTTGAGAGATTCTGCTGCTGAAGCTGGTTTCAGCAAGGGTAGAGAATTTTCCTGTCTTCTCACAGTGGTTTAACCAGAACTCTGGAGAAGTGTCCTTTTGTAAACAAGGCAGGGGGGAGGGGGGAGAAAGGGGGTGCTAGTTCTTTCTCCCATCTGGAGCAGGGAGGCAGTACCTGCCACATGTGGTCCACTCAGGACTTGTGGTAATACTACTGTGAAGCTTTTAAATAAAGAAAATATTTTTGTGGAAGAGCTGCCTGGGTGACTGCTGCAGGGCACTTGTCGTCTTAGGCTGGAGGCAGGACCAATTCCAGCTGCAGGGTAATTGGGCTACTGCTGAGGTTGCCACTGGGACAGTGTTACAGGTATCACCTCTCTGTGTACCTTGCTGCTGTCCTGGAAAGCTGAGCTGCCTCTGACAGGCTCAGGAGCAATAATAAATCCTCATAGGACACACAATAATCCCTCTCCATAGCATTCTTGTGGCTGCAGCAATTAGAAATGAGAAGTCTGACTTGTTGGGGGCTTGCCTAAACTCTTCCAGCTTTGCCTTCGCTAATTGCTATGGTGTGTTCTGCCCCGAGTACAGCCCCAGCCCTTGAACAGCGGGGCAGGAATACTTCAGTTTTGCCCATGTGTCTGAGCAGTCTTTGGGCTGGCCGTGTATGGAGGCATCAGTGAACCTTCCTCCTTGGGCACCTGACACTTTTCTCGTTTGATTGACATGCCTCTGTTGAAGCCGGCTTGAAAAGTGTTTGCACTCAAAACAAGTGGAGCAAATTCTAATTTGTCTGGAATGGGCCCTCCTGTTAAATGTTAAACTGACCTTTTCAAGAGAAATTTACTTCATAGTTCTAAGTGAAGCCCCGCTTTAAGCTAAACCTGTCACTACAACATGATTAAATTCACTTAAATGTACATCAGTTGCACATATTAATGGAAATTGAAATCAGCTTAAATGGTAACCATAAATTTTAGAAGAGGGGAAAGAGGATGGAGATATGAAAAACCAACCATGATGTGAAGGTTAAGGTGCCTTATTCACGCAAAGATTAGATGGGCTCAACAGGGAACTTTTTCTGAAGCAGTGAAAAATCACTGACTTAGTGTATTTACAGTGCTCCAATTCTAGTCTACTGAAGAAGGGGGATTCAGTACATTTTTGGCATGGATTTGATCTGTGGAGACCTAGAGGAATTGGTCACAGTTGTCTGGTCTTATTTCACCTGCTACCGGGGCCCTGAAGCAACAAATTATCAGATTTCTGGCAGCCTGTTTGATAGACGGTAGAGGCATGTGTGTGCATAGGTAGTGCTGAAAGTGGGTTTCTGGGTGCACTTGTGATACAGGAATGTCTGCTCCCCATCTGAACTGCACATTTACCATCTTGCACCCGTTCTTGCCTCCTTTCCTTCTCCACCATTGACCGTGACAGTTCCAGTGCTTGGCTATTCTGGCAACTGTAACTTAAATGGTCTGTTCTAATTGGGCCCTAATAAATCAAAACTAAATTGAAGTCCTTCCACTTAAGGGCATTGATCAGTGACTTTCCATCAAGCAGAAGAATGGGACTTGGCAAACATCTCCCAGACAAATGTCCAGGGACTTATGAAGGTTCTTTTTGAGGGTGTTATCTTTATGTAGCTCTGTGACCTTTGTGCTTCAAAGTACAAATTTGAACCTTTTGTAATTAATAACTCTTCTTCTCCCAGACTTGGTTTCCACAGTGGTGAGACTAACATTACTTTTTCCAGCTGTTTTGGGACACGGAGTACTTCCATGTGGCACTAAGTAATACTTCATAAGCATAGCCAGTTAAGTTCTTCTTTGGGTTAGGAGCTAAGTAGGCTGCATTGCCCGTAGCCTGGAAGTAAACGCTAAGATCTTGTCTGTCCAACATATGATGTATGATGGATTATTTTCTTTCCCATTAATGCCACCTCCACTTCCTGTGACAGGAATATGAGTGGGCATATATAATATATGCCACCACTTGCCCAGTGTCCAGTAGGGGACATGTATTGCAGCCTGATTGAGTCCGTTGCACTAGATTGTGTTAGCAGTACTATGGGCTCTGTTGGAGGTAGGTTTTGACATTGCATGTAAACTTGGGGGGTTTACACAGCTCTTGTATCACATGTAAGATCTGCGGGTCAGCAAAGCTGAAATTTGCCAACTTTCTGAGCATGTTGGAAGACATGCCTTTCTTGTTTAAGGGAATTGGTGGCAGCTGAGGATGACAGGTTTTTTATAAGAAGGTAGAAGGATTTCTCAGGTGCTTGGCTGAGTTCCTGTTGGTAGTATCATTTTAATGACTGGATTGTATAATTAATGCCTTTATGCATCCCCAGCTTTGGAAAGACCTTTCTTACAATTTTAATTCCAAATAAATTAAAAACAGATGGCTTGGAGGGGAGGGGGAAAAATCTTCTGGTAAAATTCCTTTTTTCTTTTTTAAAGGTACTTCTGTCTAAGTGAGTAGTGGACAAATATGGCCCACCAGTAAGGACTTTGGTATCAAGGAATCATTTCAAGATGTTTCAAGCTGCAGTCTTTACTTTCTCACAAACAGAAAATGTAATTAATACAAGATGTTTTTGCAAAGTAGGGCAAAATGATAACTTGATCTTGTGCAAGATGTTTCTGATATGGAATTTACAGCCTAGCTTTAATAATCTTTTATCATTTACCAGTAACATAAAAGAAGATCCCATTTTGTCTGTAGCTGGCACTGACTTAAAGATGACTTTCAAAATCAAAGAACCAGAAGAGCTGAGCTCATTTCTAGACTACCAGCCTGCAATTCCTCTATGCACAAATGCTGGTGTATCAGTTCACTAATAGACTGAACACCTCACCTTGACCACATCTTGCTCTGTTCTTAATACATAGCACATTCTCCTGACCATTTTTTCTGCAGAGTGATTGGGAGCATGCATTCTCCTCAGGCCTATGAAATAGTATTAATCTTCTGCTGTGTACTTTCATTTCATTTCCTGTAAAAATCCATCTTCTGCTACTGGAGTTGACCTAAGGTTAGATGTCAAAGGAATAAATTACTGTCACTTGCTTGATACCCCAAGAGTAGCTATAAATAGCAAGCTTTATAACCCTGCTGATCCTTGAGATACGTAGCGATAAATATGCTTCTACCAACCAAGAGGAAAAAATAAAGCTATGTGGCTCTGGGTGATGTATGATATTTGAAACTGACACAAATGGTACAGCTGCATCATTCAAATGGTTTTAAAAAGGAAAAAAAAATCACAGTTATTATATTTGCCTGCTTTAAAGCATTAATTAGTGATTCTTTGGTACAGTAATCCAAGTAATCTGCTAGCACAGCTTTTAAATCCAATAAATTCTTTCTTAGGTGATGCGGTAGAGTAAGAGTCTAGCTAACAGCTTAGCCTGTTCACTACTAGGACTCAGAACTAAATCGAAACCTTTTCAGTAGAACAATTTTCTGCTGGGAAATGCGGTATTAGTCAGATAAATCTTTTGCAGTATTTTAAAAATGAAATCTTGACAGAAAATGTCAGAATGATTTGAAACTGAAAGTGTGTTTCGTTTTGATTTTCTCCTTGTTTCGCTTGAGAACTTTTTCCTATGGGGTGACAGCCAGACTATATTATAAAATATTCAATTGAATGGATAATGATAATGCTGATAATAGTGGGATGAAACATTCTGAATCTTTTTTATTTAATTTTTTTCCCCTGTATTTTTATTCTATCTGGATTTTGGGAATCATGGTTTAAAACAGGGCAAAAAAATTGTTAGCATTGCCCAAGGGACGAGAATTCCATCTTCCAACTAACTTTAATATAAATTAATGTATGAGGCATGTTTTCAGCTGGTTTTAAAATGCTACTGGTCCTTGGGTGTTACTCCATTTTAATAACCAAGGGGCTTGGACACTGATTTTTGAAAATAATGTCTTGAGCTGTCTGGGTCTTTAAGCTTTCTAGCTGTTGATTTGCACTGGCAGGATAGAACAAAGATTGCATAGTGTGGTGCGAACGCTTGGATGGTGCTGGCTAGAAAGCATCTTCTGCAGGGTACATCCTAAAAGTCAGAGAAGACCTGTCACATTTTTATGACCCAATAAAACTCCTTCTTGCTCTTAATTGGAGATGGGCTTAAAGCGGTTTTCTGGATGTATATAATATGACTATGGATGCTAACGTATCTCTGCTGAGGTAGTATATCCAATCTTGTAACTAAGCTCAGCCTGCTGTGAGGGTTTTTTTGCCTGGCAACACCCACCGTTTCGGCAAAGCTGCAATGACCTCAGTGTTAATGATGGGGTAGGGAGTGTAGGACTTGTATGGTTGTCTCATCTCACTGATTAATGGAAAAGCTTCCTGTTGCTCTGCCCTCAAGCTACAAAATCCATTAACCACCCCTTGGGGTGCCTGAAATTTATTCTGGCCATTACCATCAATTAGAAAGTTAATAGCGTGATGATTACTGGGCTACAGTCCTAGCTATTTGTGTGATTTACACCAGACTGGTGGAAATGGGAAGATGCAACACTCAAAGAACCACTTTATAAGCAAGAATTCGGCATTAAGGGTGTGGTGATGTCAGTATGCCCGGTGTAAACATATGGCAAGAAGAATCAGTAGTCATTCTCAAGCCTTCTAATTTAAAAAGCATCTTTTAATTTAAATGTAAGGAAGAAAAACGTTAATATCCATCACAACTAAGCTGAGATTTTTTTGTTGTGGTTGTTGATGACCATAAGCCTTGTGTCAAGCTGGACCTATGGTAATGTCTTCATTCTGAGTTGCAGTATTACCTGGTGGAGAATATGCTGATGAAGGAAGGGTGGAAAGTGGCAGCTTAGCTTGTTTGTTTGTTTTGAAAAACAAGCCATGTGGATAAGGAGATCTTCCAGACCAGTGTAGTAAATACTTTGGGTTTACAGGAGACTGATCAGGATCTGACTCCTGATCTGCAGGCAGAGGAGTGAGGAATCTGGATATGGATTTTATCAACTGCCAGAATCTTCTGATCTTAGCCTGCTGGCAAGAGAAACCACTGTACTGCGCAGTAAGAGGGGGATGATCGGCCAAACAAAATAGGACAGGCATCTAAAGTTAGAGAAGCAGTTAAAGGGGAGAAAAAAGTGCAGCCTTCACATCTAATCCAAATTTGATCTTTTTTGGGTATCAATAGAATCACAGGACCCTAGAATGGTTTAGGTTGGAAGGGACCTTAAAGATCATTAAGTTCCAACCCTCCTACCCTGGGCAGGGACACCTCCCACTAGACTAGGCTGCTCAAAGCCTCATCCAACCTGGCCTTTGAATGCTTCCAGGGATGGGGCATCCACAGCTTCCCTGGGCAACCTGTTTCCATGCTGCACCACCCTCAGAGTAAAGAACTTCTTCCTAATGCCTAATCTATACCTATCCTCTTTCAGTTTAAAATCGTTACCCCTCATCCTATTTCTATGCTCCCTTATCAAGAGTCCACCCTCGTCTTTCCTGTAGGCCCCCTTTAGGTACTGGAAGGCCACTATAAGATCTCACATGAGCCTTATCTTCTCCAAGCTTAACAACCCCAACTGTCTCAGCCTGTCTCCATAGGTGAGGTGCTCCAGCCCTTGGATCATCTCCTCTGGACTTGCTCCAACAAGTCCATATCCTTATGTTGGGGGTTCCAGAGCTGGATGCAGTACTGCAGGTGGGGTCAGCAATTTCTCTGAAGCCTGAAAGTAAAAAAGCCAATCTCCACAATACTATGGAATGTTACTTCTGCTGAAAAATGTAGTGGCATCAGAAACTGGTATAAAAAAATCCCTTTAATGCCAGCTTGGAAGCATAAGATACCTCTGGATTATTAAGCGTGAAAGTTTGATCTGAATTATACTGTCCTATGGCTAGTTCAGTAAGATGGGAGGATCTGAAGACATATTATGCATCAGGATACGTGTGTCACCTGAGATAAAGCAGTTAGATATATATCCACATAGGTGTTTGGGCTTTACCTTATTTTGCTTTGATTCTCCACTTTTGATGATCTATGACACATACCATTTCTTCCCTAGGTTTTCATTTCCAGTGAATTTACTAGGCGTCTTTGAGAAGAACCTGGGTGTGTGACATGGACTAGTTTGTTCTACAGGTTGTTCATCTTAGACAATACAGATGTGACTGATCTCTGCAAAGAATACTATGCTTTAGCAGAATACATGTGAACTGGTCTTTAGCAGTTCACAGAGAGATAAGGTTTGCATCATAGCAAGGCAGGTGTGGATCAATCCAGGTGGAATCATTCTGATCTCAGGACAAGACAGCTTTAACCCATTCAGCACAATTCTTCCAAGCTTTCAGGTGATTAAAAAAAAAACAAAACACTTACAGGGCTTCACGCTCTGCTTGGGCAATTGGAGAGACTTCTAAGTTTCTGTCAACTTTCAGTCTTGCCAGCCTGGTCAGCATTCGTGTGCTATTCAGATTATTAGGAGAATTCTTTTCTAGTTGTGGCATTCAACAGTCCTAAGTCTTGCTGCTGCCTGATGCTGTGTATTATGGATTGAGCAGGTTTACTCTTCTGTCTTGTTCAGCTGGGAACACTTGCATGTTTGTCATAATTGACTGTTTCCCTTCACCTCTCCCCTAACATAGGTAAGAGTAAGAAATAACTTCATCCTGGCTGCATGGCTTCCCTTTATCTCATATGACCTGTCTTCTGTCCTGCTGGAAGATTCCCACCATCGTCATCCCACGACTCTTGAAGCTCTTGACCAAATTCTAGTTAATCTTGAAATCCTCAGACACATTGAACCTACTAATTGTTTTCCTAAAACTTTCCAAATTGCAAAGGTTTTTCCTTCTACTTGTCTTGTGAAAGGTACAAAATATGAGTTTTATGGTGAAAGGTGCAGCTTGCTGAAACCATACTGGTTGGGTTATCCTAAAACCTATGTGTGTGCTCAACATAGCCCAAGATGATAATAAAAGTGTGCATGGCTATAAAATGGCAACCTATACCTACAGCTTGCATCGGCAGATGAAGGTTTAGCCATGTGCCTACAGATTCTGACAGGTCTCTTAATAAATATATGCAAAGGGGTGGATGGTCCTTACTTTGGATATGATATAGACAGAGGCAGAGGGAAATAGCAGTGAAGGTAAGTTAACTTTATTTCCCCTTAAAATAATAGTTAAAGAAGAATAAAGTCGGCTATCTGGCTCACGTACAGATGTAGTCTACACACACATTCCCCCCTCGCCCCCCTATATTTCCATTCTTTCTGATTTAGTTAAGATTTTGAATAACTATCCAATGCAATATGTAAACTCTGGATGGGATGACAAAATATGAGCTGCTTCTACTGCTTGTCACATCTTTAAATTATTTATAGCAATAGTCAGCTGAGCTATATTAAGCCAAAAATTGCAAGAAATTTGAGGGTGTATATTTCTGTTCATTTAAATTACTCCAAATAAAAGTTGATTAAAAAGGAAAAGAAAATTGAATTAAGTTAACTGATTACACAGAAATGTCTATTGCATAGTTTCCTATTGTTTCTTCATAATTTTTTTTACTCTTTCACAATCCCCCAAGTCTTTTTGATAGCTTCTATGTGTGTCAAACTTCATTTTGTGATGAGAATATTCTTCCCATAAGGGGAAAAAATACATATTTCAGTAAACATAAATCATACCTTAATTTCTAGTAAAACTTGCAGTCACAACTCAAACTGGAAGCAGGACATTTTCAAAATGGAGGCTTAAATCTGTTTTAAAATGCACATTTAAAATGTATTTAATTTTGTATTACTTTCTTTTGACACTGATATTAAGTCTCTTTCCAAGCCTCAGTTTCACACAGAAAACCTATGCTGTCAGGATGGAGTGGGAAGTTGGTGGAGCCTGAGGGGACTTGCTTTTGGCTCTGTCACAGACTTCCTTCAAATGTAGGATTAGTTATCTAGTCTTTCCCTCTGTTTCCCTCACCTAGACAGCGGGAATAGTAATACTTGCCAGCCTGCTGAGAGCCTCGTGAGGGGAAAAAAAAAATCATCAGAAATGTGTTCACTTAGGGAGTGAGACATGTGGGTCCCTTGAGTTTTGAAATCTCTTCTTTTTCTTTACCCTGGAGATGTCTTTAAAAGTTAATTTCAGCCTGCCAGGGAAAATTTGAAGTGTTTTAGTGCTGTGACATGTGCAGTGCCATTACAGACATTTAAAGAAATGCTAAGCAACTCTTTGGTTTGTCATTGCTGTCAGGCCATTTAATACTGCCCTCTTGAACCAAACTCTTATGAAGGCAAAAAAAGCCTCTCTGAAATATCTTCATTTTAGCTTAATACCTGCATAAAGCAAATGAGCTATAGCTAAAGATCAGCAAAGATTCATTAATAAAGTAGGGAAGAGGAGGCCAGGGAAAAGGCATAAAGTCATGGTATGGCTGGTCCCAAGCTGCAGGAAGGCCTCTAGCAGAGGCAGTGTGTCAGGACAAGCATCAGTTCAGTGTTGAAAGGCCTGGGCTGCTCAGTGGGATACAGGAGTTTTAAATAAAAATCCTGTGTTCTGCATTTTTAAGTCCACAGGAAGAATCCCCCAGACCTTCTAATATGATAACCTGTGTGCTGGAGGGGACCGATAGCCACTCGGAGTGTGAGCTCAGGAGAGACACTTGCACAAACAAGTGTAAGGTCTGCCTCTTTGCTGCATGGAGACTGTGTCCAAGGACACAGGATTCACTGTGTTTACATCTTGCGATTGCTCTTCAATGCAAAACTCCTGTCAAAATGCGTCACTCTGTATGAGCTAGGCAAGCAGTTCCCGTTAGAAATGGGCAAAGCCTTAGGGAATTTATACAACAAATTAGAAAGACAGACAGTGGTGAGAAGTGTCCAGGTGAAGCAAGGTAATTTGTGAAGCAAGAGTAACTTTCTATGAAAATAGAGAATGATATAAAAACCCAGTTCCTCCCTAAGAGAGAAGCTGAGATCAGGCATTATTACTTTCTGGAGAAAATACCAGTGTTACACATGAAGGAGTTAAATCAAAAACCAGCATCAGACAAAGTGACATCTATCAATGGCTTGTGAAAGGCTTAATAGGAAGAACATGTGAACTTAAATGGTTAGGTGTTGAAGACAACTTTGACATTACTAGCTTTTGTGAAACATGGTGGCATGGCAAAAATCAATGGGCAACTTTAGTACTTGTCTATAAAACCATAAAGGAAAGAGTTTCAATTTAAGTGATGAGGGAATAGCACCTCAGCCTAGAAAGATCCCCACAAAGAAAGAATGCAAAAGGCAACAACTCTACTGCAGAGTTTACAAGCAGGCTTAAAACATTGCACACAGGAATACAAATATGCTCCAGAAGTACCAGCTCCAGTATTTTTCCCATTCACACATGAAAGATCAATTTTAATGTCTTAATTACTCCTTTATTCAAAAACTTGTTCAGTGAAAGCCTTTTGTAAGTGCAGCCTGTGACTCCACAGTTCTGCCTTCTGTGATCTGAAAGCCTTCTATCCAAAAACCTGCTCATGTACAGATTAATACGACAGCAACTGGCAAATCTCGTGCTTAACTGGCCGGTCCCTTTGGAGGCAAACCAGGTGGCAAACACAGTTATGCAGGAGGTTGGAACAGATGATCTAATAGTTGCTGCTGGTTTTTACTTCGAATGCTGGACTTCTGCCAGGGGTGAATTCATGTGCAGAAGGAGAAACAGGCTAGAGCCCATCTCTTCTTGCTGCTCCTGGTCATGACAGGCTGCCCTGCTCTGCAGCTCCCTGACCACATTACAGATGCTTCTGTCCTGTCTCCCAGAGCTGGCTGCCACTCGAACAGCGAATTAAACTGCGGAGGAAGGATGCTGAGGACATGATACACAGCCAGCCTTCTCGTGGTGCAGGTGTGTGTGGGGAAGAACTTACATTAATATGTGAAAACCAGGCATAACTGGTGGAAAAAACCCCAAAAGTAGTAAATGGTGCCAATTAAAGTGATTACTGCTTAATTATGTGTGTTATAACAAGGAACTTCATCTGTTAACATATGTCTTTTATGGGAAGAAAGTTACAGTCTCACAGGCAGGATGTTACACAGCTTACAGTGTGCATGTAAATGTTTTTCTTTTTTCTTGTGGAGCGTTCGGGAAAGATCTTGTTGCAAAAGAAGCCTTGACCAAACAATCAACTGGTTGATTCTTCATTTCTTCAGCAGCTTATGTAAAATAAGTACAGACAAGCTTAGATTTGTAATAAAGGAGAGTAAACAGCAACTTGCTAGGGAATTTATTTAATCTGTATATTCAAACTGACAGTCCTCTGAATTTCAGTCTGTGCTTCTTGAGAAAGAAGAAAATTTCCATAGGGTTCATGTTACTGGTTGATTCAGAATGCCTATTACAGTTGTGAAATATTGGTAGGAATGGGTTGAGATATATTCATTACAGTAGGTGGACTAATGGAATTCAGTGACTTTATTTAAAATGTGCAGGAGTTTATTATAATACTGTAATAGAAATGTCATTTACCCTGACAGGGAGGAGAGGGAAAAGCCCTGTCAATGAATAATAATGAAGTTATTTAAATGTCAACTTTCTTGCAAATAGTTTGCAAAATATAAATTATTCTACATGTTACTAGTTTTGTTTTCATTTATTACTCGGGGAAGTCAGAGCTTCAGTCCCACAGTTTTGGTACTTTTTTTGTACTGTCAAATCAAGTAGTAAAAATTAAAATGTTTGTCTCCTTGGATGTTTGCAGACATCATTCTGATTTACTGAAAAAGTAAGGAAGTCTGATTCTAAACAGCTATTGCTAAAATTTGGCATGGTTTTATTGAAAGCAATTACAACTAAAATGTTGGGACAGGTGTGAAGTTCAGAAGTGAGTCTAAGCATTCTGTTTCTCAATTTTATTCTTTTGCTAAGTTTCACCTGCACTTCAGTAACATCCACAGTGTCCTAATACATGCCTATTTTTTTTTTCTATATTTATTTAAATTTGTGCATGTATCAAAATCTCTGCATACCTTATTTCAAACTCATCTGGACTTCTTTTGACTTAGCTTGTAGCTGTACTAAGACAAAATGAAACAATTTACACAGGATTTAAATTATTTTGAAAAGTGTACAAACNAAAAAAAAAAAAAAAAATCATTTGCAACTTTTTGCAACTTTCAAGTCTGCTCAATAGCTAATATGACAGGGCTTACTGTTCACTCAGTTACATAGTTAATTCAGTAGCCCTGGCTTTTCAGCCGATGGTTCAGAAGGTACAGAGTTTCGTTTTTGTGTTTTCAGCTCTGCAGGTTCTGGGTTTAGTCCTTTCAGATGATTTATCCAGGCATTTCCTTGCTCTGCTCATGTTATCCAAGTGCACTAAAACCGAGTTCTCTCTGCAGAGCTTCAGAGAAGCAGCTTACCACACAAAGTGTGGGAGATGGTGGTTGATACATATCCGTTCCCCCTCAGATAACTGGGATTGAATTTGTTGATCTTACACTGTCATTACTGCCTACACCCTGCTGAGGTGCATCTGTCTTTTGCAACGCTTCCAGGTTCGGCTGGCTTCCTGGATCACCAAAAGGCTGATATGTTTTCACGGGTTCGGAGTCTCTTGTTGCTTTATACAGCCATTTAATAAGACAAATGAAGAGCTCATTATCCAGGCTGCTAATCAATGCCTGCTTGTATAGGTACATATATATATATATATACATATATATATATACACACACAATAGAAATAAGAATGCAGGTTGGTGATTTCCCTGGGTTAGATCCCAACAGAAGTTTCATGTGTATGCAGTATTTCATTGGGTACAATTCTTTTGTTCCACTGCTCTGTGTGTCTCTATCTACTACCATTTCTTTGTGTTAAATCCCTTCTAGGTCCCCACCTTGCTGTTGCTACATTTACCTCCCTATTAAAATTGAGGTTAATTTTAAAGTGGTGTAAGAGAAACTTGTAACTGGGCAGGTAGGACCGGCTATTGCTAGTTTAGAACATGATAATGAGAGTAAGATCTAATAGTAGCGTCTTTGATTGCTTGTGTATTGGTTCATCTGCAAAAAAATTTTTTCTAAGCTTTCCAGTCTTTCAGTTGCTTTTATAGATGTTGACAGAAGCACATGCTTCGATCTGAATATAACGTTACCTATAAATAAAACTATGAATTCAAAATAATTGCACAGAGATTTGAAGTAAGAAATGGCTGGCAGTTCTAAGATTACCATTTGCAATAAGCCTTCGATATCTGTTTGCCTGTGTGGTGGCAGGGGTACTGGCTGCTTTTCTCTAACAATTTCAAAGTGTTCATTCTATGTGTCAGATTTTCTTCACTCCTATTCCCTTTTGAAGGGTCCCATTTTGTTTTGAAATCACTGTCACTTGTATAAAGAAGAGCTGCACTACTTCATTATTGTATTTTTCCTAACTCAGCAGGTCAGACTTAGTCCTTACATTCTTTATATGTTTTTATCAGCCCAAACTTTACAAAGGGTAGGTTTTGTGTTTTAGACAGACCACAATGGAAATACTTATTTCTGAGAAGGCTGGGTGGTGAGGTGGATGGGGTAACCGAAGTGAACCATCAGTCCCTGACAGGGCTGTGTTCAGCATCTCACTGTGGCTCCTTCATCCGAATGCTACAATATCTCTCGAATATTCAGTAACAGGATAACTGTAAGAGTGTCGTCCCCTTCAGTCCACTGAGGAAATAGCTCTGTTAGTTTATATGTACTTCTGAGATGGCCTTATAAAGGGGAAGGCCAATTAGTAGATGATAATTTGACGTTAATTTCTTACCCACAGAGGCTGTGTGCACACAGGGCTGCTGATGTTTGGGGATGTGTGGGATGGAAGAAGCTGTGGCCGTGGACCACGGTCAATTATTATATGATCAGGACAGATACATGCAAACGTTTTGATAAAGTTCCTGAATAGAAATACTCAGCTTTAATGCAAATCCATATTTTAGTACAATTCATCTTAACAAGTAGAAACCCAAGCTGCTGCCTTCTTGTTTTATTCATGTACTGATTGCAAAGTCTGAAATTCCAGAAGGTGTGGTATGAACGTAGATGTGAAAACCGATCCAGAAATTTAACACCCTCCACACACCGGGGGGGGGG